>VMKM01000723.1:0-254038 GCA_008360985.2 Macquaria ambigua | reverse complement strand
GGGGGGTTGGGAGGGTTGGGGTCAGAGGAATGAATCACATATTTCTGTTTGTTTTGTTAATTCAACTCTCTGCCTTGGTGCCCAGACATATGGATTCATTTAATGACTACAATATGAGACTTGTAAAAATAAATGATACTCCAGGGCGCTGTTTATTTATCAGGCAGTCTCTGGGAAAGGGAAACAGTCTTTCTAATACAGAAAGAGGTTCATTGAATTCTTCCATATGTCAGCTAAAATATTCATAATGGTACTAGTAATAATAACAATAATGGGAGGAAAACACACACACACACACACACTGAGAGAGAGAGAAAGAGAGACTGAGGGACCATTTTACATCATGCTAAATGCAATCACAACCAAACCAGATTGAGGAAACCATGTTTTCTCCAATTAGACAAGCTGTTCCCAATCAACTGGTTTAAGTCCAACATTTGTCCCTAAATGTGGTATAATTCAGAAAAACACACATACTCTCTCTTTCTCTCAAATCCAAGCATTGATGCTGCTGTGATTCCTGGTAACTGTGTGTGTTGACAGTGATGGAGTAGAAAAAGATAATCCTCTAGTAAAAAGGAAAAAAGGCAGAGAGAGAAGGACAAGAGTAGCTGGTGAAAAAAAGCATGTCAGGTGGGGATGTGGCAATATATAATATATATAGAGAGAGATTTGTATTTAATTAAATGTCATGTAATGTAGGGATTCTCAGTAGCTTAAATCACAGTGGCTGTATCCTGAGTTGACATCAAAAAGGCACCAAAACATCGGACATTTTAGCCTCTCTACCTCATTTAAAAATAGTTTTTATGCTTTTAAAGGACTAAAGGATTTTTTGGGAAATATGCTTATATACTTTCTTTCCAAGATTGAGATGAGAAGATCAATATCAATCTCATGTTTGTGCAGAGCTGGAGTCAGGGCGTCGTTAGCCTATAGCTTAACATAACAGTTAGTCTAGCTCTGTTCAAAAATCTGCCTACCAACCCACACTCAAGCAGCCTTACACAATGTATTTTGTTTATTTAACCCGTACATAACAACCCGTGTAAAAATGACAATCTTAGGGGGAGTTAAGGTGCTATTTTGTGACAAACTGAAACACAACTCTCCTCTCACGTACTGATGCAACAGGAGGCAGAAACATGTACACAAGTATATTAACACACAGCAACCATGACACAGGCCACAGAAGAGATGGTGGGAAGTGACATAGTGCATTGTGGGGGTTTAGGGACATCTGAGGCGGCTTTAACATTTAAATGTCATTTGCTGGGACTGGAGGACTTGTTGGCAGCACATGACCTCAGGGTGATCGGCAGGGCAGAGAAATAGAGAGAAACAGATGAAAAGATAAAGGGACTGACTGAAGGCAATAACCAGAAATACAGTACAGAAGAGAGAGAACGAACGACTTAAAGACAAACAGAGAGAAAGAGATTTCATGACTTGCATTGACATCAATGCTTTGTTGTGTTTTGTAGACACTAATACACTGACTCAAGTAACACCGAAGAGCCTTTCATTAGAACCACAGACTGTACAGCAAGTAACCATGAAGAAGCAATAATTTAACAAGACTAATAGCCTACAGCCACGCTAGCAGCTCTATAGGGCTGCACCACAGCACAGTGGTGCTTTGTGCTAAATGCTAATGTCAGCAAGCTAACATACTCAGCCTCTTACTAACCATCTTAGTTCAGCAACATCTGCTAATTAGCAATAAACACAAAGTAGTCCAGCCCAGGCTAATGGGATGTCATTAGTTTTGCAGATAATTGGTCGTAAAGATGAAATATTTCAGTCCAAAGTGGTGCACCTACCAACCCACACGGTCATCCCTAGAGCTACATTGCTCTAGCTTGGTTAAAAATCGTGAGTATGTAAGTAATATGGTGGACACCACTGAAGTCTGCTGATAAGCTCCCCAATTTGTCGCTTCATAATGCTTAGCCTGCCATATCTTGTTCCAAAACCATCTCCATATTTAGGTAAAACCCAGCTTGAACAATATGTGTGCTTATAACAAATTTATATTTTCAGTTTATGTGAAATGTAGCATCCTGTGGCAGTTTTCAGTCCAATAGTGCAGTTGTGTAGACCCAGAAAACCTCATTCTTAAATCTCCTTTTAAAAAACAAGTATAGTGAGACTTTCTCTCTTTGTATCAGTAAATAGGAACTGGTAAAGTTACAAATTGTTACTACTTTCTTGGAATTCTTACCATCTTTATTCAAACAAGATTAGCAGAACCAATGGGCAGAAATGTCGTAATCACCTTCTCTTACTAACTTCATTTTCTGAGTCGATCTGATTCAACATGGCTGCAAGTACAGAGCAGAGCTGTTTCTGCTGGTCATGAAGAGTGAAAAGAATACAGACAGAAGCTGATGAAAACAGAGAGAGGGTGTACTGTCTGTATATAACCCTGTTTTTGAGTAAAACGGAAGACAATTACTTCAATGTAACAGAGCAATAAGGACTGATTCCCCACAGGAGCCGTTCTGACAACATGTGCTGTGATTTATGCTGAGAACGTAACAAGTCGGGCCAATAACGTCCTGAGCAGAAGCATTTCTGCAAAGCTACATGGACATCACATTACAGCGTTTATATATGATTTATACATCACACTCTATCACACACTGTATAGACTGCAGCCTGCCAGAGTGATGAATATAGACATCCATATAAAAATATGTTCCTGCTTTTATGAACATATCCATTAAGATAAAAAGAAATATTACTGTTCACCTGTCTTATGTTTATACCATAAACCTGCTTTAAAAAGACTTTTAGTTCCCTCCTATTTATGAAACGTCACACTCTTATCTACAAAAATTTACTTTTTTGTTTTAAGTTTTCAGATTGCAACAGTAGAGTCAAGTGAGTCTGATGCATGTCATAATTAATTTGCAAGCACACCCCTTTCTGTCAGTCGCCAGCTGTGAACTGGCAGTGTATCACACCACCTTGACACCTTTTGACTCTGAAAATGTTTTCATCTTTTGAAGCTATTAAATATTTTCAGTCTGATCACGGCTTCTAATCAATGATGTAGCACTGTAATATGAATGAGTACATTATGTATGTCAGTATATAAAATTCTACCTTTAGAAATGTGGGAACAATAAGTTAGCATATAGACAGACAGGTATTCATAGCCTAAAGAAATGTCTGTTTTCCAATAGGTGGACATACAAAAAGGTATTTTGGCCTGCAGCATCGAGGTGAGGCATGAAAGTAGGAGTAGGTCTAAAATATAGACTGTGACAGTTATTGAGAGATATTTACAGTCATAACAGTGTTGCCTGCTGATCACAGACAGAGATAAGGAGGGAGAAATCAAAGGTGAACAAAGAGATAGAGGACCAGTCAGACAGGGTTTGAAATTATCTGAGTTATCCTTCCTTGCAGTGGCCTCAGTACCCGAGCTAAACAGATCTTATCTTAGCTCACATGTAGCATAAACATAGATATTTAGTAGAACTATAAAGAAATGTTCAAAATAATCTGTTGCATTCCAGACTGAGAGGTTGGGTATTCATAATATATCCACCTCTTCAGCAGTGAAGGAAGATTCTGATTCTTTATGTAAGTAAAAGAAGAAAAAAGTACACATTTTACTGAAGTAAAAGTACAGAAGTGTAACTCCACCCTCAAATTCTGCTAGAACCCTCTCTCCCAGCATATCTAAAAAAATGCAGTGGGTCAGGTGACACATGGGAGACTGAGTGACACTGATTAGAGTCTTTTTTTATATACATTTCATGAAGTAGACAGGTCCCAATCTGTTGACTCTATGTCAGCATTGGCCTCGCAGGTTCAGGGCTGATTTAAAACAGTAGATGGCGTGTCGAGCCATTTCCAACCCATGAAATGCCGATTTCTTATGAATTTGGTAATAAATGTCAATATTAACACCAGCATTGATGTGTTTCATCACAGTGCAGTCATATCATTTAGTTTACAGCTCAGCAGTACCTCTTTAAGTATCAAAAGTAAAAGTACTCATCATGCAGAATGGACCATTTTATGGATTATAATTACTGATGCATTCATGTGTAAACAACATTTTAATGTGGCTGGTCATGGTGGAGCTTCTTTCAACTGCTTTGTATACTGCTGTGTAGTTTAATCTATAAATAAAATCATCATTTCACCCAGAGACACGGTAATTCAAGGAACTGACCATTTAAAGCTAATTATTATACAGTTAGATTTAGTGAAAAGGATCTGCTCTTTGAGGCAGCTCTCAAAGAATTTGAACAATGATTCTGATTGGAGAACTAATCCCGTCTTAATAAACAAATACATGAACATTAAATGTGAGTTAAACTATCTAGAACCTAGCACTATAGAGGAGCGTGGTGGAGGCACTACAGTGAGCTGAGCAGCAACCGCCGTTGGCCTGAGCAGAGTAATAATAAGAAGTGTTATAATCGCTGCACTATACACCTGCATGAATATGACTGGACGTTACTAGCCAGCTGGCAGCCAAACAGCTGATGAAGCAGCTGATGCTTCATCTTTTTTAAGATGATCTTACATTTTGTTTGTAAAAAAAAAGTGGTGACTATAAGCTGTCAAAGCAATGCAGTGGAGTAAAAAGCACATTACTTACAGTGTCTGTGAAATATAGTGGGGCAAAAAAAAGGAAATACCTAAGAAAAGTATCAGTACCTCAAAACTGTACTCGAGCACAGTACGTGAGTAAATGTACCTTCCACTACACCACTGGTTCATACATAACATAGTCATTGCCAAAGAGAGCATGTTGCCCTGTGCATAAACATCTTTATACAAACACCTTTATCTATCTGAATCAGTATTATAGTAGAGCTTTACTACATGGATGCGAAAGTGCATCAGTAAGACTGTAGCTCTGAGTCTGTGCTAAATCTGACGTCCTCTTTACATGATGTTCTGGTCTATATCTGGCAAACCAGTCAGACCCATCTCCAGGTCATTAGTGACCATTCTCCTTCGTCTATCTCCTGCTGATCACTGCCATAAGTGAAAATGATGCAAGGCTCTATTTGATTCATCCCTTCAGCCCGCCTCACGCACTCTTTCTCTGTGTCTGGTTGTCTATCTTTCTGCCTTGATCTCTCTCTCTGTGTCTCTCTCTCTCTCTCATTACTGCCTCCCCCCTCTCCCATCTGTCTCTTTACAACCTTTTCTAATGTAGCATGGATACACAGCAGTAAATCGGCCGTGGTGACTAAAAGGCCCCCTTACAATCTCAAATGTTATTCCTAAATATCAACATTCACACAGTAAGAGGCAGATATTGTGGTGAAGGAGTGGGAAGCGAGTGGACATGGGAGGCAGTAGTGAAAGATGTTGATTAAAAAGGCACACAGTGCGGTCAGCAGCACGCTTGTCTTCCAGGAAGGACTGCTTTAAAATTAACCACACTGCTCAGGAGGTAAATAAAACATAATATTCACACTCGTTGGCATGGAGATAAGGTAAATGCATCTCAATCATCACACGCCTACAGCACTCTGTCTCACTCACTGTTTTTTGAGGGTGTCATGCTCAGTGCCTTATCTATCCAAATGATAGGTATAGACTCCTGATGTCACACTGGGCTTTGCTGTGTAGAAATTCTTATTAATCTTTCTTCCACTTTATTCAAAAGCTGCAAATTTTTTAATGCCTCTTTTTCCACAAGATCTAAGGACAAGCACACAGAGAAAAGAGCCTCTCTTTTTCAGTCCACTTACAGCCACACAGTAGGAAGCGATGGTGTTCATAACACGAGGAAGGCTTTCTCTAATTAAAGCTGGAGTGCGGGACTTTTACATATAAATGAATGTCTGTTATATTCAAGCCCTTGCCAAACAAGTTCGCACAATGCTGATTAAGCCTATCACCGGCAGGTAAATCTCTCTGTATTTCGCTGTACCGGACTTTTTAAATCTGGTGTATGTGGTGACATTCCCACGCTGGCGAACCTGTAGTGATGCGTTTTACGTTAACCAGCAATGATTGGTTTGCCACAGAGCCATGTAGAGAGAGAGAGTCGCGTCAACGGAAGTTCAAAATGATTGATCGTCAGATAGTTCTCTCTACATGGCTCCGGTTTGCCAGAGCTGAGTGGAGCAACCATAGCCACGAATGAGGCTGCAGCAACACGGAGGAGTCTATGGCGGAAAATGAAGCGTCCAAAAAAAGTTTCTGATGCTTTAGATAAAAAAGAAACTCGGCATTCAGAGGTTCAGGAAGGGTTACAGTCAAAAAAAGAAAGCGATAGACGAACATGGATAACCATTGGTGTAGCTTTTCCTCGTTGGAGAGCGCTGAAAGAAGAGCAGGGACTGAGGGCAGACAGGATGTCATGTTACTGCTGTTGGACAGGTTGGTCTTTGTAAAATATTTGGAGTAGGCTCTGTAGCTATTACATTTACTCTACCTAAATAATGGATTGTTGTCTTGGAACTGTGGAAATTTGAGTGAGCTCATCTGTAGGCATATGTCAGAAGCACACATCGACAGTGTTTGTGTAATTACTCTCACTGCCAGAAGGGGGAGACAAAAGTTGCTTATCCCAGCTTTAAGGATATTTGAAAACATTCTTAGGTCTAGACCTTAGGCCCTCAAGATTGCTGCATACACCTGCATGACTGATGGTTATGTTGACCTGGCTGCTTGTATTTAGACACATCTAGTTTGAGTCTGGTGTATTAAGTCAATTATGTATTAAGAAAGCTGGATACAACAAGTCAGCCTTACTGACAGTTTGTCCCAGATGGCCAACCAAGGAACTGCAACAAAAAAAAAACAAAAAAAATTGTAGACTGCCCATATAAAAGTCTGTAAAATTAAATTAAACCACAATTTAAACCACTAAGATGTAATATTTGTAAAACATCATGTGTGATGTCATCTCAATGTAATGTCTATGGGACGAGCTGGTGGATTCAGGGGAAGAGACACTGATGCAAAAGTGCAGTGTGGCACATAACGTGGAAGCCAACCATGAAGACTAAAAATGATTGGTTGTCACATGTCCACTTGACTGAGACCTCCGGTCCACATTATATTCAGTATAGCAGGCATTCAGACCGAAAACAGCCTGTCATTAAAAAAAAACGCAAGGGGTGCATTGGTGGAGGTGTGTTGCTTTAGGCACCGGTGAGACAATGAAATGGCACTGTCTGTCAATATGGCGAATAAATTAGATAAATTCAAGCAGACTGGCTATGATCATGAGGTGCTTCATAATTCTCACAGGACAAAAAATATGATCTTACTATCGCTCAGTTGGTTACAGACTGTGTTATTGTTGGTGATTAGTTGGAGGTAGTTTCTATAACAACATGGATTCTTTAGACATGTATTGCTGCTTGTTAAGTGATGGCTCATCATTCTGCTGCCAGTGTTCATTCCCTATTATGGTCTGTTTGGCTCCGTCCCATTTTGGAATCGGTTCTAATTATCCTCTCATCTATTTCAGACCAATTATGACTGCCCTTGGGTTTCTTTAAAATAATAATTTATGTACAACAGGTTTGGTTAGGATTTCCACACGTCTGTTTCAAATCAGGTCCAAATTTTGGACCTGACAAAAAGACGACTAAAGGTGGAATCACCTCTCGACTCATGTCTTTCTTATGGTATATGAAGGGTCACAACGCTCCCTATTCCCACAAAGATCTGAGGACTCCTGTTTTCTACCCTTAGTCATGCTCAGCCATCCACTTCACCCTCCAGTGAGTGTTTTGTCCTATTGTTACACTACACTTTAGGTACACTTGTGTATGTTTGTCTTTTCATGTTTCCATTTGTCATCCCTGGAGGAAACAAGGGGAAACCCCCTCAGGAATTTCCTCCAGCACAAACAAAATTATCAATCAGCTCTACAAGCAAGGCTTGGGTAGAACAGGAAGTTGGTATTACATCCTTCAAAACAATATAAATATGCAAGTATTGATAGTTATTATCAACTTCATAGATCATTAAGGAAACTGATATCTGACAGGCTGTTTGAAAATATGTTGGGTATGGATAACAGTATGTTCTGTGTGCCCTCCTGATGTGTTAATTTCTATTTATGGTATTGGCAGCATGTTTTAACCTTAAGCTAATGTTGTGTTTGTATTTTTAAGTGAATCAGTGAAGATATTTTAAATATTTCTCTTGCAGCATAGGGTAGACTGCTGTAATAGTGATGCAGGCAGTTGTGGTGCTAGTTCTTTGGTGGTGAGGGTGAAAGACCTTGACTGTGCTTCTTGAAGGACAAACATCCAGCTTGTCTTCGTTGGGGGAGGATGGGCCACTTCCTTTCCCATTTACACTCCAGTATTAGCAGGGCTCTCCAGAGATGGACTGGGAGTCACACAACACACAGCTCACCTGCTTCTCTCGGGACTCTCAGTCTCGGTGCACAACAGCAAAGACTCTCAACTAGTTTTCTTCTCTTATTCAACGTTCTATCTTTGGAACAGAGGCAGCACAGGTCAGGGATGGTGGGGATTGGGATAGAAAGGTGTTGGGATGGAGATAATAACAGTTATCATCATAGGTTACTTTATGTGCCACTTCCTGTTAGCAGTAGGCCATGGCCAATCACATATGTGAAAGGATTGATATGTCAGTTGGTGGGTTCATCTACCATTTTGGTGCCATGGCATCTTCTGGCCAGATGTACTCATGACCACCAGAGGTTTGATTTCTGATAACTATGAAGTGCCAACATTAGTTAAAAAAGTCCCTTTGACCAATACTGTGGTCCACGATAAGGTGTTGTCACAGTCAAAGGTTATCATTTATCATTTAGATTGTTTGCCAAACTTCAAGAGGGGAGGGGGGTCTTATCTAAGCTTATCAGAGGGCAGACACCATGGAAGGGAAGGAGAGAGGAGAGCGGCGTGCTGCTGATGGCGTAACTCTTTGTTGAGGCTGTGATGGACAATGAACGATAACTCTCATCCCTGAAGTATTTCGCTTTAGTTTCTGTCTGCATCTATTTGTAAACCTAAATGAACTGAAACCAACACCAAGCTCAGTGCACGGTTGTTTAATGGGAAGCTTGTCCAGGATATGGACTAGCTTTAAGTTAAATGGACTGTTTATGTAGGGTTTTCTTTTGTTAGCTAATGTGGCTAATTTGCTTTAGCTTTAGATTAGCATATTAACTCTGTGTGGGACTGGAAAAGGCACCCAAGATGTATTCAGCTCATTAGAAAAGACTCACTGCCAGGTTTAGATATTTATGATCTACATAGATGCTCAAACTGGAAGATTGGTTGACAATGCTTGCCAAAGTCAATTATAGATGGGAGGATTTTTAGTCTTCTCAGGCTGGGCTTATGCCTTAGCTGTGAATTGCTCGGAACAAGCGTCTCCAACTGATCACTTTTAAAGTTACCAAAAATGTACCATTTCTAGTCTTATCTAGTCCACAACCAAAACTAACCTATTTGTTTATGGGGTTTGCAGACAGCAGTACATGGCATGGTAGGAAGCAATCCTACCAATACAGGGAAAGAAAAAGTTACAAAAGCTAGCAAAGGCTAGCTAACTGCAGAGGCTAGCAACTACCAAGAGAAATGTCCACAGACAGGACATCAGCGGGATCCTCTGAGATTCCAAAACATATTTTTACACCGGCTGGGACTTACTGCATATCATGATTAGCAATAAGTTCAACGTTATTTTTTACAGCTGATTGCAATTTTTAATATTACCACAATGTATTGCTTAAGAACACAAAAAAATAACACTTGTTAGATCCTGAAGGCGCCAGCTTTTGGTGACCCATTGATCTTTCCTTTAGACCAACATCACATAAAACCTTTCCTTTGTGAGCTTTCCTCTTGTAACACCATCAGGCCAGAATATCACCTTTGTACACAAGATTTAACCATAAACTAATGAGCAGATTGCCATGAAACTTGCCGAGCACATTCAAAGGAATGAACCCTTTCAACTTTAATGACCCCATGGCCTCTCCTACAACACCACCTTCAGAACAAACTGAACATTTTAGCCCCATTTTTGGTAAAGCTCTAAGAATAGTAAAATCGTCTTGAGTGCTTGAGAATTTAAAGTGATTCAGATTCTCAGATGTACAGATGTCTCAGATGTGATCCATACAGCCAGCCTTGGTGAAGGGCACAGCGTTTTAGTGGTTCCAGCTCTGTGAGCCCTTGAACTGTGAAGGACAAACGATGTGCGGGACCTGATCGATCCTTAACATTGCCACTCTCAGAGTGTTAACAGGCTCGTTCAGTCACCCACACTGCTGAGTAGACATTTAGCCTGAAGGCCTGCCTGATCATATGGACCAATAAAGAGAAAGAGATACTGAGCCAACAGATTATTATATCACTGATTTTCTGCTCCCACCTGCCTTAACCCAGTCTCCTCATCCCTACAATATTGACTTATTGTAAATTGGTCAATTGTCAGATAACCACCCATGTTGTGAATAGGGCTTGGTTTTGCTAAAAAGATACAAGCTTTCCTTGTTTGCTCAATTTGCTTAGATAAGAGATGGGATAATTATGGTCTTACAGAACACCGAATTAGCAGCAGGAAAACATTAGCACTCAAACTGCAATAATGGCTGTGAAAAGCTGAAAACGCCCACAGAATTAATGAGTCTAAGGAAGGCATACTTGAGAAGATAATTTACACCTGTACCATCTGAAACAACATCTCTGCTTATTAATGGCAACACCATTCAAAGGTTAGGTTTTCATTATGTGCACAAATAAAAGTTAAAAAGCAAAAAAGGAAAAGGAAATAACAAAGCAAACTGGGCTACTTACAATATATAAGAAAACAATATCTTATCCTCTGCTTGGTGGGTTAACAAACACACTTAATACAGTACATTGTATGTTACTCAAACAACCAAAGAAGCCAAAGCTAACTAAACTAAATATTCACACATATACACACCAAGTATTCCCAAAGTTGGTCCCTGAAGCATGGATAACAAGGATTCTTCAGAGTAAGCACAAGCTGGTCATCATATCAATAGTCTCCATAGCCAGGATCAATAGCTCAAGAGCATAACAAGCCAACACAGAGAGAAGGAGCAGAAGGCAAAACAGCAGTGGCAAAGACTCTCTCTACATACACTAAACCTCTAACTTTACAGGTGCACCTACACAGACACACAAACTGCCTGCTCTAAGAGACCAACTGTCATAAGCGTTTTGGTGATACACACCTCTAGCTAGTTGTTAGTAAGTTAGGGTAGGCTTGTCGTGTCAGAGAGGTTTGGTACCACTGTTCCTGTACGGGGACCTATACTAAAACCTGTGCTCACCAACTGTCAGGCAGCCGCCACTGATGGATAAACTGTTCATCAAGAGGAAGCTCCAAACGTAATTTCATCTAAAACCACAAATTGTTGTTTTACTAAAGCAAGTCACAGTTCTGTTTGTGTACAGATTAAATAAGTGAGATGCATTGTGTTAATTAGTGAGCTTTGGGCATATTATTTTTTTACTTTGGAAAGAACCAGGCTGGCTGTTTTTACCTGCTTCCAGTCGTTATGCTAAGCTAGGCTAAGAATGTCCTCACTACAGCTCCAAACTTAATGCACAGACATGAGATCGATATAGACCGTCTCATCTCACTCTTGGAAAGTAAGCAAATAATCCCATTTCCTAAAATGATAGTAGCAGAAGTATGAGCATATAGGGTACAGTATGTCCATAATCCAATGTAGACCAATAAGACTAGCTCCAATTATAATAATTCAGGGATTTAGAAAATATATATATTTTTTTTTATAAAGAGAAGTAATAAGGTGTCTTACAGACAAAAAAATAATGCATACAGACACAACAATGTCCAAAGATAACATCAACATATTGGTGACTCGCAGAGCAAACTGTACATAGACACACAGAGGGTTCAGTACAGTACCTTCTGTTCCCTGCATGGACAGTATAGGACCAGTATAGCATACAGTAGGGCTAATGCTGTATAGTTGTGTATCGAGTGACTAGTAAGTCCACTTTACTGTCAGATGGTCATACAAAAGGCGCAGGAAATGGAAAATAAAAATGTAGAGAGGATGAACACTGAGGCTCAAATGTAACATCGACAGCAAAGAATGAAGTACATAAGGTTATGTATACTGTTTATTGTGGTAGCTAATACTTCAGCACTTTGATCTCAGCCTCTCTTATCTCCCTCATTTTCCCTCCTCTCTGTTGTGCCCTGCACCTCTCTGTGTGTGACTCCGTCAGTTATTCCACAGTGAGAGAGCTTACATGGGGGCCGGGGAGGGTGAATAAACAGAGCGCCTCTCCACTGAGGCGAGACGGAGAGAAGACGAGGTGGAGAGGAGGTGGAGAGGAGGAGGAGGCGGCGGCGAGTGCTTCAGCAGCGGCAGCATCCTCCTGGTGGATCTAATGAGACAGAAGGGAAGAAAAACCGGAGGAGGAATGCTGTTTCTTACACTGCACAGTGCAAACAAAACTCCCCACGCCCTCTGCTCGGCCCGAAGCCGGAGGCAGCAGGCAGTGAGGAGAAGATGCTCTCTGTGCCAGAATTCGCTCCATTACGCAGATGTTCGGGAACAGGAGGGGACACCACAAAAAGCCACTTTCCAGCCCTTTTAGGGGCCAGCGATACGGATCAGAAGAAAACAAGGGGAGCCAATCCATCCATTACACCGGCAATATGACCAAGTGGGGCCCATTTTGTGGTGCAGCTGCTGCCCTTACAGGTGAACTCGGAGGGAATGAGGAGAGGGACGCAGACTGGCTGACTAGAGTCAGACTTAAATAATTCAATATTCGCACTGTTTCACTTTCCTTGCATTTGGATGTGAGAGGCCCCGGGGGGTCAGTACTGTAAAAGACACTAATAAATACACATTAAGGTTTAGGGCAGAAATCATATGGTCAAAGTAAAGGGAGAAAAAGCCCTCTGTCTGCCTGCTCAGCAATAAGGACAAGTGAACAATGTAGTCAAGTGAACAAATAACATATGTGGAATGTACATGGTTCACCTCTAGTCCATTAGTTAGTCTATTGCAATGCTCTCCTCACTGGTCTACTTAAAACTTAAGTCAACTTTTGGTCAACTACAAGTGATCCAAAAAACTGCAGCCAGAGTCTTGTAAGAGAGAGACATCACGTCCTTTCTTAGATCTCTGTATTGGTTAGTTTAAGAATTCATTACAAAATTTTATTCATACTCAACATACACTCTTCTATATGCACCGGTGTCATTTTCTCCTGCTCATTACTTTAGTTTTTGTGTTTCATATATTTAGTTGTTTCTTAGTACACTACATGAATGTATGTATGTGTATGGTCTGTGAAAAACAGTGTATCTCCCCTATTACTTGCTGACTGTTCATGAACTCTAATATAGCAAAAGCTGACACTAAGCAAAGTAGCCTGTCATAATTCCAAAAAATACACAAAAAAATTAACATCAATTGTAGAGTGAATAGAAGAACGCCTTCCTATCAAGCCTCTTTGCTATGCGATGAATCAAAATTCCTGTATTACCTCCTACTGAGATCAAAAAGCCTGTGGGATTGGTGGAGGAAATACAGTAAGTGTTGGCAGACTCTTAAATGTTATTCTGATAGGGTGTTTCTCTCTAGATTCCTGCTCTTTGGTCTGCCAGTCTGTTAAGAGCTTAACATGGGTGATATGGATAAAGTCCTCTGTGTAATTCTATATTGTGATTTAGTAAGTTTTCTAAAATCAACTGAAAAACTGTTTATGGATAAAATAACAAGATGGAAATGTCTGTTTTTGGCTAATCCAGTGAATTCACTTCAACACATTGATGCAGAAATCTTTTTTTTTTTTTAATCAGTATTGCCATAAAAGGTGTCCTGCTCACTGATCAGCAACATTGCCCACAATGCCCTAATATGACCAGAAATATTAAAGGGATGTATACTAATTTATATCACAGTACGTATCGTCATATGTCCCACTCCCATAAGAGCTCTGATGAAGCCTCTAGTGTACCATAAGTTCTTTCTGTCAGATTCAGAATGTGAAAAACTGTATTGTCCATCACAAGGTGGTGAAAATTGGTATTTGATGTGGCTCACAAGTAAATAAAAACAGACAGTACATATAGTATTAAAACATACTGGATAAAACAAGACATACATGGTAAATATTGCTCTCTGTAAATGCCTGATTGGTTGCAGTACAAGACTGGAAGAAGAGGTTATTACCAAAACCTCTTAACATTTTTATCACAGAGGGAAAGAACAGGTCAAGCAGGATCACTAGCCAGAATGGGAAAGTGCAGTAAATATTCACTTAACAAGGCTGACATTTAAAGCTACAGTAAATGATTGTATCTACTGTTGTAGTTTCCCAGTAAATAAAAATGCTTTTTTGACATTGTGGCTCTTCCTGAACCTGAGAATGCCTGGTTACAAAGCAGGGCAGCTTCTCCACTAAATGATGTTGCACTTAAAAACATTCACGGTACAAAAGTAAGCCGTGTGTCGGCCCATGTCACAGGTGACAGTCATGTAAACATCCTGCAGGCTGATGTGTCATTCTTGTTTCTTTGACAACCAACACGTTCAACGTGATAAATGCTGACATTCTCTTCAGTGCTGCTGACTGCAGGCTTGACGATTCAAAGGTCTCTGTTATTTACCATGAGCTGTGTGAGCCTCACTAACCCGGCCTCCAGGTTGAAAGCTGACCCTCTCCCTGCTGGAGGGGCACTAACCACGAGGACTTTTAAAGCTCGACATGGCATGGTTAAGGCTCGATACATCTTTTAACCATTTATGAGATGCATTTTTTCTAAATTCAAGACCAACTGAATGTTTGGTGTCCAGGCCTCTGAAGTTTGGATGGTCAGAATCATATTTACCATCTTTTAAATGTCATTTTATAGTCCGTCAGTATATTGATTTGTCTGATTTGCATCTATTTTATTATCATTGTTAGCTGAAAAATGTTAAAATATAACAAATTAGCACACTGAAGAAAGAACTATCGCAGAGACTGTGTGATAAAGTGTGACATGTCTCCTTTTTTAATTATATTGTTAGACTGATTTGAACTTGATCTTTCAATCACAGCTTGCTGCCTGTTCCAGTTCATCTTAAGGTATTATTTATTGGGATACATGCAGTGCTGGAATGATTAGTCAATTTACAATGAATTCGATTTATAATCAGTTAATTGTTTACAGTATGTCATTCATAAAGTAACAAGACTAAGGGCCCTACTTTAATCGCACAAAGCGGTGGGTCTCTCTATTTTATATTATTTTAAATGGAATATCTTTTGACTTTGGATTTGAACAAAGCAGGCAAACTGAAGATGTCACTTTGTGAACTGGTGGCACTGGGAACTTGCAGGCAATTTTTTGACATTTTATACATTAAACAAATCAAAGATTCATAAAAAAAAAGATTAATCTATAATGAAAACAATCATTAGTTGCAGCTCTTGATACGTATATATCCTTTTCATTTGCCATACTGTGTGTCACTGTAGGATAAAAAAAAACACACTCCATGACTGTCACTCTCTCTTTTCTCTCTTTCCTACAATAATGCAGTTGGACTACCTGTAAAATCACTGATGTTTGCCAGGAAACAACACGTTGTTTGTAATTAGCTCTGGACTGAATCATGTGTGAAGAGGGAAACCTGCCAGTCTGCCACATCAGCTGTGGTGTAGTGCACTTCCTCTGCCTACAGGAAATGACAAGCATCACTTTCGGCCACGCTTGACTGGAACCTTGGCAGCCAAGCCAACAGAGACACAAAGTTGTGTGTATGAGTGTGTGTGTTTGTGTGTATGCGTGTAAGAGAAAGAGTGACGGAGCGATTACTGAAGTTTTTTTTTGTGTGAGTTTTCATGTGTCTAGACACGTATGAGTGCCTGTGTGTGCTTCACTTACACGTGTGTGCACATCAATTAGTCCAACAAATCAGTGACTAATGTGTACTATAGTGTGTCTCTGTGTGCTTGTCAACTTCCCACTGAGCCAAATTAAGTCACGTTATTCTTCGAAAGCTTCTGTATTATGAGCCATGCCTTCCTACCAGGGGCTGTGTGTCACAACTGGAGAAGATAATGCAAAATGTGACCGTCTCACCAAGAACCTGCCAAATGTAGGTCATTATAAGAATTGGTTGAGCCACTGCATGTGAAGCCATCTAGCTAGCAGCCATTTTAGTCATCAGACATAAATAGGCATGATGGCAAAGGGACAGATGCAAGCTGGATGTGTTACATCCACAGTGTTATACTGAGTGACTTTGGCTCACTGTATTTCTGTTCTCATAAATATTCATGAACTGAGGCTTGACTGCTAGTTGGCATTAGTCAGTTTGTCAAGTCAGTTGTCATGTCCAAACATGCTAATGCTAATGTGACACATGTCACATCAAAATATAGGTTGGAATTGGCAATAAGCCTCAGCGCCCCGATGGCCTAGGGGTTAAGGCGCGGACAATGAACCTCAACGTTCGTGTCCGGTCATTTGGGATCTTTCTCTCCCGTCATTTCCTGCCATCTCTCTACTGTAGGCTATGCAATTAAGGCACAACCCCCTTCATAGAATGATTTTTTTTTTGTAAATGACAACGATGTTTATTTTTTGGGCTAATTACCTAACTTTGCTGTAGCAGAGTAGGTGATTAATGAGATAATCATAACATGATGAGTTTGATGGCCATGATTGGCAACAAATAAACTAAGAAAATAGGTTTGGTGTTGTGCTCCCTGACAGCGGTTTCCGAGTTGGAAAAACAACCGAGCCAATCAGAGCCCTGTAGGCGGGATTAAGAGCAGGGACGTCATGTTCTGTGCGAGAGACAGAAACAGGCAACAGAAAATTTGCACAAAAAATGTTGGTCAGTGTGGATGAGATGGACGCAGCTACGTATACAGGTGAGTCGACTTCCAGAAATAACAACTCTTAAATCTGTATATTTCTTTGATCCAGGTGGAAAACCTTAACCTAGAAACCACTACTGCAGATTCAGTGTCTACTGGAAATTATGTCACTACTGATTGATTAAGGTGGAGCAACAGGAGCACAATGAACATGAACAAACTGGTGGTTCAGTGTGATTACCAGGCTACAAAGACGGAGCAGAAAATGAAAATATGCCCCTGAATGAAACAGCAATTTCAGTGGCAATTAGTATTTCTGTCTATCAACTATGTTTTCCATGTAGAAAACACTGCTTTTAAAACGATGTTAAAAGTTTGGAGCATTACTCTGCAGCACTCTGAGCAGCTAGCTAAATCACAAACCACAACCCCTATACTCCAAACTGTGGCACAAAGTATGTCACATATTTTATATGACCTAGCTCAACAGTGAGTTTATTAACATAGTGATTTAAGCCTGTTTTACTTTATCTTTTCATTATTTTATCTTAAACCATTCTTTACATTTGCTGTGAATATAATGTTTATATCTGCTTGTGTATCTTCTTATCCTCATGTTCATGTCATTTTAAATGCCTGAAGCTGGGAAGTTTTACTTCTACTCTGTAGTTAAAGTATACGGATAGTTATTCAATTGACAGAAAATTAATTGCCAAAACAATTTGATAATTGATTAGGTAATTAATCAAGCAAAAAATGCATTTCCTGGTCCTCTGATTTGCTGCTTTTCTCTAAGTTTAATGTCTGCTGGTTTGGACAAAACAAGCATTTTAAAAGACGTCACCTTGAGCTCTGGGATATTGTGTATCAACATTTTTCACTACTTACTAACATTTTATAGAGTAACTGATTAATGGAATAATCCAATAAATGATTAATCAATAATGAAAAGAATTGGCGGTTGCCGCTCTACTTCAATTTTGTATTCCTGGCCACATCCCTGTGTGAGCGTGAGCAGGAAGAGAAGAAGCTGACTGGGTTCCCACCTGCTGCTCAGAGCTCTTGTGTGGCTGCCGACAGACAGAGCAGAGCTGGTATCAGTCTGCTATAGTGTGGACAACATGGCAGCAGCATCAGCAGCACTCAGCCGACCTCACAGAGCACACAGTGTTCACTCACTGAAGGGATCGCTAACTGGCTAGAAGACACTAAGTAGAACAACCTGTACCAAGAACACAACCACCACACACACACACACACACACAAACACCAACACCTCACAGCTGTCAGGTCACTGACCACATCTGTCAGTGCAGCAGATGCTGACAAAAAGAATCAATAACATCAGTGAAAGGGAAGCTCCATGAGGAAATCCATGATCTGGATTAAAAGTAACTTAAAGAAAAGGAAGTGAGGAGTAAGTTCACGAGTGATAATAATTAGAGGATTGTGAAAGCAAATCTGGGTGGGTAAGTCAATAAGCATTGTTTGTCTGTCCTACACACCCAGCACAGCTGAGGGAAGACACAGAGCAAAACCCTCCCGCTTTTTTTTTTTCCCCCTCAGCTGGTCAGAACCCCAGCCAAATACTGAGAAAAGATGTTGCTGCATAGCCAGATCTCAGTAATTAACTTGGTAATACAATGTTATTATCCCCAATAGAAATGTTGGCCCAAACTGCAAAAATAAGACCCACTTTGTAATAACATAGAATTATCCTTTAAGATCTGAGTCTAACTAATCTCTTTTATAGCCACTCTTTTTTTATTAGCAAAAACCAATGTACAAAACATTTAAGTAGTGATTTTGCTAAATAGCAATAGCAAACAATCATTTGCCTGGTACTATACAACTGCTGTCTGTAACTGTAAACTCAGAGATCAAGATGTTTACTACACTGACTGAACATGCTGTGCTTTTAACGTTCCACAGTGTGTGTACACTTCACAAAAGCTGATAAAAGACTGCAAAATACTTGTGGCAAGGTATTCACACAGAAATCAACAGTGCCTTGCTTATTTATCCAGTGTAAAAAGTATAAATGGCGTGTACAGATCACACAGGTCACACAGCATTGAAACAAGACTAAGAGTCTACAGCCATGCTAGCGGCTCTGTGAGGCTGCACTTTTTCTTAATATAAATGGTACTTGGGCACTGTGGTGCTTCAAGCTAAATGCTAACACTGGCACAATGCTAACATGCAATGCTGCTGTGAAAAAGGTCTATTAGACAAAACACAAACTACAGCTGAAGCTGATGGGAATGGCATTAGTTTTGCATGTATGTGGTCATAAACCAAAGTATTACACACATTGAAATTTTGACCTGATGATGTTGCTAGATGAAAAGTCAGAGGATCGCCAAAGTAATTACAATACATCCTGAGGAGGGCGTGAGTGTCTGTAACAAATTTCATGCCAATCCACCAAACAGTTGTTGAGCCAGCTGTCAGACCTACATGATCAGACAGCAGCATTTTGGCAGACGTTCAAAGGCAGCATTTATTCATGCTGCCGGGTGCGGGAATAAGCTAAAGTGACCCAACCTCTGTAGTCTCTGGGACTATACTTTGAAGCCTCCTATTGTGTTAGCCCCGTTGCCTGAGAGGCACATGAAAGAAAATCACAACTTTGAAGTCGGCACAAGCACCGACTCTCGCCCTGACCACTTACGGCCAGGACTCGTAAATCAAACATACAGATAAATAAATAAAAACAACTGCCCTGGCTTTTGTTTCCCTGGAGATGACAGTGGGATTATTGTTCTCAGTGACTTCACCCGGGAGCCTTAGATTGCGGTTGCCATAGAGTTTGCACAGGCAGTAAAAGGCCATTTGAGGCTTTGGTCAATAACAGCAATGACTGGCTATCAAAGGCCAAGAGGCAGGGCAGGTTAAATGGAGAACCACTGAACCCTTCAGATGTTACTGACACACCGTATATGTGTATATACAGTGTAAATTTTAGTTACAAGCAATATATTTATTCCCAAATTGAAACACATCAATTTTGTACTGAGCTCAATGTTAATGCAGGCTGTTTCCTAAAGACTTTGACGTCTTCTAGATCTCCTACCTGAATGACCGAGAATCTCATTTGTAAGAGCTTTATTTAAGTGCATAAATGGCCTTGATCCAGATGGAATTTCTCAATTGATCAAAAAAAAGTATAATAGCAAAGGAACCACTACAACCAGGCAAACAATAACTGTAGAATACCAATGCACCATGCAAAATTTTAGTCAATCATCTTTTAAAGTAAAAATCTCACAAAGATGGAGCCATCTGAATTAAAAACACAATCATAATGTTCAATACATTGGTGGTTTAAACAACAACAAAGATGTGAATATTGAATGAGTTTTGAAGGGACCCGGTGGTCTGCTGAATCTCTTTTTTTTAATGTAACAGTGTTTATCTGCACTGTTAAATAATTGAACATCTAAAGCAAATAAACACAATCAAACGGTTTATTCATATCTCTGGGAGACGCCCTCTTTAATTAGAACCTTTTATCAAGTTTTGAATGCACGTTGTTACTCTACTACACATGTGAGAGTCCTAGTAACAGCCAATAAGTACAATATTTCAAATGTTGATATGTCTATTAAAAGAGTATTACAACCATTTAGTATTGCACTTCCTTGTCACAATTTCAGTTCTTGGTGACAGGTTCGTAGGATCAAAAACTCTTGACTTGGTTAGAAAACAAAGAATCCCGCAGACTGTCCATCACTTGTCCTCACCAGGTTTCAGTCCTCAGACTTTCATTACTGAGTCACGTACCTTGTATCCAAAGCGCTTTACAAGGTACCCATTCATGTACACACTCACACACCGATGGCTGCAGACTCTCTAGTTAAAACCCCACCTTTTTCCAACTCCCCACCCTGAGACTTTCTGGATTTTTTGGTTTGAGAAACTCAGGTGATGTCACTTGAGCATTTTTTTTCCTCAGACTTCACAAAGCTCATCCAGAGCCACAGAAGATATTAAATACTGCCAGTCAGAACTGATTACTCGCCATGGTAATGGTGGAAAGTATTGTACATCACTTTCTTGGCTTTCAGAACAATGACTGCATTTCAAAATGTAAGAAACCACTTTTCTACACTGTCACCTGAACTGATTCTCCCAGTTTGTGCTCTAATTGGAGGAAAAACCTGCTGGTTACAGACTGTAGAATAAATTGACTCGTTTTGAGTCTGGCTTCTGAAATTAGAACAAGTATGAGTGTCATTTAATCCCTTTCTTCTTGGATTTTTTAATTCTTGATTTTCAGCCACTGAGTCATGATTCCCCAGTTTCTGCGAGCACGATGCTTCACACTGGCAAATGTTATAAATGCTCCAGAAGAGAAAATGGTTTTCTAAGTAGAACAGGTTTCTCACTCTTCTCTTCATGTCACAGACGCTGTTGTGCTCAGCGTGTGATTGGCCGTGTCTGGCTCCTCATCAGGGCTCAGTGTTTTTGGGCTGGCCGGCTCAGTGTTCTATTGATTAGGCCTTTGGCAACCCGGGCAGATTTATTCTCTTATTAGGGGCTCCTAATGCCTGATCAGGACAGATTAAAGGTCTGCCGCTGCCTCCAGCTACACTATCATTTAGATCCTTTCATTAAGATTGGATGGCTGTATCGATATAATTATACTAAGGACTAAGCACTGGAATTGTACAACAGGCAGAGAACTAATACTGATTCTTAGCAAATTGGAAAAAGGGTACGATACATTATTGACTTGTGTAATATAAGATGATGAATAGAGCAGAATTTAATATGTTTTAATTTCAAACAAAGGGGGATTATTTATTTCCCCTCTCTCGTAGCAGAGCCACAATTACATCTTTTCAGAGTGAATCCTAAATTAGATTTCTGACCAGTAAGATCAATAAAAAACCTCAGCAGTCACTTTTGATTGATTACCCAGCACTTAAAAAAAATAAATGTATCAATCATTCATGCATTGATCGATAACATCCAACTGCAGTATTGTTAATGTTCGTCTGAGAAGTCTGAGTCTCTTACTGATTTCTTATTCTCTTGCTAGTCAAAATATTTTCACTAAGTTATCATTTGTTCCTTTATACTATACTTAACTCTAATTATGATCACTAATTCTTGCCTGCAGGCTGCTCATTCCCTCTGTGGATTACACAGGACAAAGCAGAAACAGATTTTAACACTCAGGTGTGCAGTAAAGTCTGTTTAATCCTCTTAACTTCACTTAGGGAGGCTGAACGTCTGAGGACATGGTTAAATGTCTTTTCCGTCTTTTATCATTTTCCATCAGGGCAATTTCTCCAAGGATCAGATTTTGCTCATACTGCGATCCAGTGAGCCAGACCACACCCAGAGGTGTTCTGATTGATTTCAAATTGATGTGGGCTCTGTCTGGACACCTTGGCCCCGCCCCCACCCCAATCCCGCAGGAGCATGTCGAGCACAAAGCAAACAGAGCGTCACACACACACACACACACAGACAGAAACCCCCGATCACGCCGAGGAACATTATCTAGTGTGGTTGCTTGGCAACCAAACGGAGACACACACATACACAACATAATGGTTAATTTGTATCCAGCTGTGTCAGCAGTGGGTAGCCAAAACTGAAGACCTATTTCTCTAGCTTCAGAAACAAAAAGATGATTTTTGGTACATGATACCCTGTAAACAATAAAATATTGACATATTCCTTCAGATTAATTTTCTGCTTAGATAATCTCATTTTCTGACCATGGCATATTTAAATAATTTGGTATGAATCAGAATTTATTCATGTTTTTAAAACAGAAATAAGCCTCTTTATACCCTATAAAGCAACCAAAATGCAAAGCAAAATGCCACTGCTGTTTTGTGATTGATGTACAAAGTGTATAGCATGGCACTGAAAGCAGCTGGTGTGTCTTTCTACATATAGAAAGTGGAATTCAGGTGTTTTGCTTCAAGCAACATGCCTCTGTGTGATCTCAGTCTTACATTTAAAGAACGCCTCCTTTCATCTTCCAACACACGACTTCTTCCACTGTGTAGGTATTGCAGGGGAACATTAAATCCAATCACAGGTCCAAACACAATCTTCCCACTTATGTGTTGCGTGAAAGAAAAAAGAAAAGACATATCTGAACTGTTAATGTGCTGGCTATGTTTGAAACAAAAGAAGAAATGTTTTAATTTGAAACACTGACAGAGTTGGCTTAAAATGCATAAAGTGTCATTTCAAATTCTATTGTTTATTTAGAAAGGAATCTGAAGAAAATGTTGTAATTTATCCCTCTCTTCATTTTGATGGTCTGTTTTTCTCATCACATCGAACGCTCGTCATACCGCCTCTCTGCAATCTTTGTTCCGTTTCTCATTCAATATCCATCTTGATTCATTTGTTTATTGACTTTCTGAAATATCCATTATTTACAGAACAAACCCACACTGGACATCATACAGCACAAAGGCAGTGCAACATCTCCCAGCTCATAAATTTAACAAAAAGGTGCATTTATCATGTGGTCTTGGATGAACCAGGTGCATTTCTAACATGGTTTTTCAAGGCAGTGAAGAGGTACACAGGGAAATTCAGTGGGTTAATAGACTACTTTTACATTGTTGTACTGCTACTTTTATCAAGGTAAAAATCAAAAGCTTCATCCAGCGGTGGGAGTTAGTAGTGAGCTGACCTTATGAGGTGGTGGCTCCTGTTGAAGCCCCCCTTTGTATTTTTTTGGCGTGAACAGACTCTAAAGGAGCCAGGGTGAAACTTAAAAACTAACAACTAACATGGGACCAATATACACAATGAGTTGTGAATCTACCAAGTAATTCAGGTGTCCCTATAGTAGAAAAAACACATTTCTAGGGACATTAGGGCAAAAACTAAGAAAGTATCCCATCAGGATGCACCTTCAGATGAAAAAAGTGAGGGTGCTGTGCTACTCAGATGCCCGTATGGTAAAAAACAAACAAACATGATATTAATAATATTTTTTATGCCTCAAGTGCCTTTCTGGTGGGATAATACAGCAACAATCCCATTTGGACAGGGACAAGTTATGGTTAAATTATAGTTACTATTAGTTACTCAGATAAAAAGGTGCTAAATTATCATCATTATCACTAGGACAGGGGCAACCTGACAAGTAGATCAACTTTTTGCAATTGTCTGATAATCTCCAACTACAATAAATGTGCTCGTGTGTTTTATAATACTCCACCACACAGATGGTTATGTTGATGATAATGGATACCAGCTTAAGGAGGTTACCATGAAGTGGAGGAACTGAAAGTATGCATGAACGACAAATGACAATCATGAAAGCTCTTGAAAAGCTCACTTGAAATAATATCTTACATCCAACAAGAGCAAAACTAATACCAGCTTATAGACATTATTATCTTTCCTTTTCCAACTTTATGCTGACAACCTTCTGATTGCCATCAACAGTTAGAAGCAGAGTAGAAGCATCATACCGCCTTCCAGACAAAGTTTCAGTGCTGCCTATAAGTTGAAATCCCTGCAGTAATCACTCAGAACTATTGACTTGACCATTGCTCTGTCATTGACTCCTTTTTGATAATAAGAAACACAGGCCGTTACATATATTCAAAGCCCCAGAGTCTGACAGCTTCCCTGCCAGGCAGTCACTCTTGTTCGAGCCCCACTAAGGGCTGCTCAACAAGAGGAAAAAAATACAACTTTCAACTATAAAAGCATCTGTCACAGAACTCTGTGGTCCATTTAGCTAATAACTTGCACTCCCGAAACATCAAATACAAAACATGTATTTATTGTACTGTCCATTTGTCATGCAGACGCTCAGGTGGTAAGGCTTTCGAGTAGAGCTGGGCAATATGGTGTGGTTGTTGAGACAAACGTTTCTTAATCACAAAATTAAATCGTAAATTATCATCAACCGCATGTGATCTTACAATGTATGGCCAAAAGCATGTGGACACCCAAACATAACACTTAAATGTGATTGTTAGACATCCCAAAACCATAGGTGTTAAGGTCAGGGCTCTGTGCAAGCCAATCAAGGTCTACCACATCAATCACATATTTTACAGGCTTGTGTTGCTTGTTGAATAACTTACAGATGCTTGGAGGCAGATGGTCTTACTGGAAGAAGGTGATTCCACTACACTCTCTCAGGGCGCTCACAGATACACACAAAAGAAACCACTCTCGCACTTATGACTTCCATCTCCAGCTGACACCCAGCGGGCGAGGGACTCACCCCGTGAGGACGACCACGAAGTCCATTACATTCCAGCCGTTGCGGAGGTAGGAGCCTTTGTGAAACGCAAAGCCCAGGGCGATGATCTTAATGGCAGCCTCAAAACAGAATATTCCAATAAAGTAGGGCTCTGTGTCGTCCTACAGAAAGACGGAGAGAATCAGAGAGAGGATGAGAGTGACAGAGGAAGATCTTTTTGTTAGAGGTAAGAGAGTGGTTAATGAAGCGTTAAGTGGGAGAGAGGGGGGTAAGTAAAAGAGAGAAAAAAAGATGGCTCCTTTCACTTCTTGCACCAGCATGAACAGAAGTGCAGTGGAGCCCTCTTCGTTGGATGAAAAGAGAGTAAATACAGTGAAAACAAATATTCACACACACAGCATGATCTTAAGGGCAATGGTAAATCAATGGGGCCTCGGGTCTGCTCGTTTAATGCATTCAAACATATAAAATAAACTATTTAATTTCAATTGATAACAGACTATTACAAGTGGAAAATAAAAATATTCACTCATCATGTCACCTTGGACATGACAGACTCTTGAGGGGCAGGGTCAGGGCATATTTTAGGTAGGGGTTAGGGTTAATTTGTACCCCATTGTCACGCTAGAGAAGCTGATGTAAGAGGGACTGGGGCTACTTTGACGGAGCAGAGGGGCTCTCCGGCTGACCATTGGGGTAACCAAGCCAACGACAGTTGGCTAGTTGAGTCAACCAGAAAGACATTGGGGTGAAGTACCTGGGTCAAAGAAATGGCCACTTGGGCCAAGCAGAAGGGCACTTGGTCTAACCAGAGGGGCATTTGGGCAAAGAACAGGGATGCTTGGGTTGAGAAGTGGGGCATTTGGGACAACCACAAAGGCACTTGCACCTCTCTTGCAAGACATAAGGGCAAAGTGAAGCATGGAAGTGGAAGGGAGTTGGAGCAAACAGGGCACAAGGGGGCCTTTTAGGCCAACCAGAGGGGTATGGGTACTGACCAGAAGGCTACTTGGGCACAAGAGGGGAATTTGGGCCAACTGCCCTATGATGTGACATTTAGGCAAAAATAAAGGATGGAAGTGGGAGGGCCAAACACAGGGGCATTTGGGTGGACCAGAGAGGGAATTGGACCAACCACGGGGGGAACTTGTGCCAACCAAAATGGGTACTTGGGGCAACCAGAGACGTACATGGGCCATTCAAGTGCCTTTATGGGGTGTTACTGTGACAAAAATGAAGCATGAAATTGGCAGGCACTTGGGGTGACCACAAAGGCATGTGGGGGCCTCTTGGTCCAACCATAGGGGCAAACATGATCAGAAGAAATGACCAGAAGGGTATTTTGACAGAACAAAGGGGTACTTGGGCCAACATTTTGAGCAAACAGAAAGGCACTTGGGCTATTCAAGTGCCCTCTGTGGTGTGACATTGGGACAAAAATGAGGCATGGAATAATGGAATTATAATGTAGTGTGACATTAGGGCAAAGCAAAAGCAGAACATTATCCCAATAGGACAGAGACATTCCTGTTTGAAAGGGCACTTTGGCACTCAGAGCATATGCATAACACATATGACATGATTGATTTGGGCACTCAGCATTATTCCCTAAAAGTGTCAAACAATCAACATCATGTCACAGTTTGATCATTTGCACTATGTGGCTAGGTTAATCCTGGCCCTTGCGGTAAGTAAGGGAACTGGATCACTCATGTATGACATGACACTTTTTCCTTTGCCTCCATTAATATCTGCAAGAGCCTGGGGCAATGTACAGGGCATGAGCAGAGGATATCTTGCGCCTACACTAACCTCTCTCCCCCTCGATTTTTCTCTCTCGCTCCCAGCATACTACAACCTGACAGTGTCCCCAACCCCCAGCATCACCCAGCCTCCAACATAAATAATCACATAAAAGCAGTGTGACAGGCCTGAGAACTATAAGAAATGTGACCTTTTCTATAGCACTGGGTGACTACAGTGAACATCCAGTGATAATAGATATGTTGGACCAGTTACTGTATCAAGCATGAAGGCTGTGGTAGTAAAATAATGACTAATTGTTGTTGCTGTTGAGAAGCAGATAGGCTGTCCCTGGCCAATAAGAGAAGCCGTAGGAGCCTGCAACATTTCAATAACAATGACAGGCATTCAATGTGACATACAGTATTTTCATTTTGGTATGCTGTAAAAAGACAAGATTCATAGACAAAACAATTGAATGTCTTATGTAATGACAGGGCCGGAGGGCTGCCTGGATAAAAGTATGTACTAGTAGCGTGTTAACATCTATTATACATACATCTAAAATACTCCTGAATTATAAATATGCTTGCGGAAGACGGCTGGGGAAATCTACAGGGATCATAGTGCTAAAGACCTGCAATGGATCTGAAATACTCTTACTGAATAGCTTCTATCGCCGCCTCCACTTACAGCACGCCTCCTACTCTGTTGACAGAGCTTCATAAATAATAGCTGATCCCTTGTTCTAATTAAAAGACTTCTTGTTGTATTACATCCTCGAGGTGGAGGAGGCAGGGAGAGGATGCTCGTTTTCTGCTTTGTGTAACCACTTTAATCACTTTCTCAGGTGATGAATGCTACCTTTTTGCTTTCCTAGTTGTATCATCTTCACTGCTGAATTTGCAACACAGCCGCTGAGATAATTCGAAACAGGAGCAGGTGGTTGAAGATGAGAGGAATTCATTGACTTTTTCACATGAAGCTGTTGTTCTTTGTAACACTCTCTGGCTCTTTAAGACAAACTCCCCTGAGCTACAACACCCTCAAAAGCACGAACAGCAAAGTGCTGAACCATGAAGTTACGTGCTATTCAGCTTTGGTGTGTTTTTTTCAGTCGTACACAGGACGGGATATGCAATTTGACCTCCCACTGCCACAGTCTCTCTGGTTTTTCTCTGGGACTGGTTAGCTGTGCGACGTGACTGTCAGAGTTCAAATGTTGGTTTAAACTGAGTGCATATGTGAGCAGCTGTGTGAATAGAGCAGGGGATCAAAGTTAGCAAGATAGTAGCTGGAGGGAAAACAGGGACAAACACACAGGGTGTCCCACAGCCTGATGAGTGAAAAGTGCTGCTGCAATTAAGCTGTTGCAGGTCAATCCCTTGTAACTCTGGGACCCTGGCACTTCTGATAGGGGATAGGAAATAAAATCTGGGGAGGTACCTTTGATTACTCTCCATATCTGTCTGACTGGCAGTTTGTTGTTGAAATGTTCTTTGTGTAAAGGAAGTGACCTCAAAGACAGGCACATTGAAGCACTTACCAGGCGTTCTGACATGGGTGTCTTGTCGCTGGCAGGCAGATGCTGCTCCAGGGCCAAGACGATGCAGTTGGCGATAATTGTAGCCAGGATCATGTACTCAAATGGAGTGTGAGGGTTAAGGAGCAGTTGAAAGTAGAGCATCAATTTCATTTAATTTCACAGCTGAATCATAAATTATGTTTTCTTATGGAATGTTTAAAGACTTTTCAATCAGGAGTACAATGAGAAACCAGTCATGGTTGGTAACCCATTTTAGTCTAATAAAACAAGAGCACTTGTACAGAAAAGCAAACTATCCTGCATGTTGCTGTATGAAAAATGCATTCTGTCCACTAAAGCACAAACCTTCCATCATGCTCTGGTTGAAGGCTTTCTAGAAAGAAAGCATCCTATACATGCGCTCATGATCCTTCCAGATGGTTGACCATTTCCAACCAATTTCAATGGTTAGCTCATTCTGCAATCCATTTTCACTGGGTCATTGCCCGCAGGTCAGGGCCTATTGAGGGCCTATGAATCGCGAGGGAATAGGGAGCTTATGATGTAGAACTATTACCCATAACTACCAACTACCATGATTATGCAACCAGAATACTGTTTTCCAGGCAGCAAATTTGAAAAGGAAATGGGTCTATTAATGTCTGCTTTTAATGTTTCAGCTGTGACTTTCAGTTTCCTGTGGGTTTCTTTTGGTCCTGTGGAGTGGGCAGTTCAACTCGTATCAACTAATAGAGGGCACGGGTAAATTGATAACCATTATTATTCGACTACAGCTAATGTTGTTCTCACTGTCATCCACAGAGCAGATCCAGCTGTCTTATTGTGTTTGTCAAACAAGCTCTGGCATTCCAGCCTTAGCCATTTCACTGCAAAAAGATATTTATTGTAACGAGTCATTTAATCTCGTTTTTCTCATTAATATGTGAAACAATGCTCACAACCTGAAATAATTTTACTTGTTGAACGGATTTCAAGTTTTTGCCATTTCACTGCAAAAACATATTGTTGCAAAAGCACTGACTGGATGATCCAAAAGAAATCATGATTAGTATTTTTTTCAATCTACAATTGAGTCTCAAAATCGTTTCTCATAAAATGTAAAAAAAATATATATATATATATTTTGACCTGAGATTATTTTACTTGTTTTCGAAACAAATCAAGACGTTTCTTTTATTCAATGTCATTGTCTTCGTGGTTGTTATGGATTTAACCTTATTTCAAGATTTTTATATTTTCCATCTAAAAATAAGTGAAACCACCTCAGAAATAGGCTGAATAAGGTCACCAAGGCAGAATCTTTGTATTCATGTATTTTAAGAGAGAAAATACTAAGATTTGGAGGGTGACCATGACTCGACTCATTGGAGTGGGCATTTTTTTGCAGCGTTGAAAGAGTGGCGTGGAGCGGTGAGCGTGGGCGACTTCAGCACCATGGAGAGGGCTCCGAACTAACAACGAGGCGGTGCTGCAACCCTGGACCATGCAGCGGTCTCTCTTTACCAACATAAACAGCGCTTTTTCTTAAGAATTACATGACTGGAGAACACGGAGAGCGGAGCTCAGTCAGTGTAAGCAGCCACATCACTGACTTACTATTGCCCTTTTACGCACGCAGCGTTTTATTGACTTCTAGTTGCGTCAATCAATAACGATGTTTGATCATTATTAACTAACACCGGGATTGCTGCCCATGCCCGGTAGACAGTTTGCAGCTGACATTTTGACAAAAGAACTTATCAGTCGATGTGAACGCCAAGAGGCTCTAAATTGAGCTGGGAATAGAAAAGGCAACACAATAGGCGGATGTGAAGTCTTTTCACTGCCTGTACCTATTGAGAAAACATCTTTGTGTCATGTTGAACAGAGATAAGAAGCGGAGCGACAGGTGCAGTCAGCGTTGCGCGGAGAGGGATAAAGACAGACACGGTGGTAGCTACTCCACAGGCGGAAACAACTGGTCATTCAGCAGCACGGGCGGGTTTCTACAGCCTAAACTGAAATCACTGAATATAATCTACATCAGCACCTAAACTTAACAGCTTGACAAATAGGCCTGCAGGCGGTGGTGTGTTTCTGCTTTTCAACCATCTGTGTGTGGCTGCCAAGCAAGGGCAGACAGGTTATAGTAGGCTACAGATGCACCTGCTCTGTGCGTGGTGCTACTGGTCAGGAAGGATATGGCCATTCTGTTATTCGCTTTGCATACTTCCTGATGAGATTGTCCTCGCGGAAGATGAAGAGGGAGCGGTTGACGGTAAAGCAGTTTTGTTTGACAGGGTTCGGGTTGTAAATGGCCATTGTCCGGGCTCTCTGGGCCATCGACTGCTTGTACACCCTCTGGCCACCCGGAGCGCCACCACCCCGCGCTCCCCCTCTCCCCGCGCCCGGTCCACCTCTCCCTCCGCCGCCTGCGCTTCCTCCATAGCGGGTGGGTAGATCTTCTGCGAAGCGAGCCATTCTGGAAACGCACAGATCCAAAGGGGAAAATCCAAACTGGTGTCAGTGGAAATGGAGGGGAGACGCATCACAACGAACACACTTCATCCAAACCACAGCTTAGCGTTAGAGTGTACGGAAAGAAGGAATAAGGTGGCCCTCATTGAAAACCATGTTCTCTTGATCCTTTCCATTCATTCATCTTCAGTGACATTTAAAGAATAAAAGTTTAAAGCAATAAAGCACTTCAGCTGTAAAACGATTCACTTCGCTGAGGCTGTTGCATCCATATCAGCCGGGCTCTGAGTCGGAAAAAAAAAAATCACGCTGAAATAAAACCCGATCACCCTGTCTCTGTCCAAAATCCTGACAGCATCGTGTCAGCATCCAAACACCAGTTGAAACGTTGAGGATGTCAGTCAAAATAAGGAGGAGCGTCAGAAAACACTGAGATCCCTCTGTTTTCTTTTTCCCAGCTGAAAGCAATAAGACAAGGCAATCCAACACGAGCAGTTGTCCTGTGATTTCTGTTTGATCGCTCGCTGTATGGGGGCTGAAGGCTATAAAGCAAGTCCTCAGTGGAATAAGGAAGAGCGCATGTGATCAAAATGGGCCTATCGGTGACTGGAGCGTACAGACACGCTCACCGTGTGTTGGCTGGTTATACGAGACCGTAAAACTATAATGAAGTTCAGAAAAGCCCTGCGGGTCATAACATGAGCGTCAATCAATCTTTCTTTTAGCATCAACAAGGGAAACATGTTTTCTTTACAGAAGATAGCAGCTTATAAAAGATGATGTGCGCCTTCAACATCTTGCACTGCAAACCAATGTCCGTAGCGAGTGACCACATTTAGACTGTTTAAAAACCGTGCAAAGATCAGCCTGTTTTTCTCAGGATTAAGTTGCAGTGAACTCACTCAATGTCAATACAATGACACTTCAATAATGGAAAAACAGTTTGCATACCTACCTTGATGGCAGAATCAAAGACTTTCCTTTGGGGGAAAAATGTATAAGGTAAGTGAAAAAATATGATGGTGTGTGAATCTAAACCAGTAGTCTCCACATTGTCTTTCCTGTTTTTAACCTTTGTGTTTTGTTGAAATTTGCTTTACTTCCTTGTTGTTTGGGGTCCCACAGAGCATGCATGAATAAATATATATTCATTTTGTTTGCCAAAAGTCATTCACAGACAAAGAAATGTACACAGTTATTCTACATGGTGACCTTAGTAATGTTTGGGGTCAGTTAAACCTCAGAGAGGTCTAACTCCCTGTTAGACTTCTTATAAATCAACTGTTATAAAAGTCCAATAACAGAAATCCAAGTGGACATATTTGGATTTTAGAGGCATAGTGCTGCCTCCATCCATTGTGCAAAACCCATTGTCTTGAACCATGTTTTACAGTTGAGGTGTCTGAGACCCCAAACAAAAGCAAGGTGTCATACTCTATAGTGGACCTCTGAAACATGTCATCAGATCAAAATCATGTTTATAAGCTCATAAAATTAGGAAAAGTCATGAAGGTATCAAGGACAATTGTGAGTGTGTTTTTGGAGGCGTTAAAGATGGGCCTGGCTCCCCAGGACCCCAAACAGCACACTGGGGTTGTTATTGACTACAGCAAGTGCTTTCCGACAGGAGCTCTGCACAAAACAGTGCGTGTCTGAGGAACTTTCTGTATATCTACTGAGATTATGACACGAGACAAAAACTATGGTTCATACAAATATGCAGATGTTATGAGCTTTGTTGGCCTGAACCCATGTAACTGCTCTCCAGGCTTGTTGTCAGCAAAGTGCACTGGAGCTGTTTGTCTGCTCTAAACAGGGCTTAGAAACTGTAGATAACTTCATGTATGTGGGAATATTCCTAGATAATAAACCCTGTTTCTCTGTGAATGTTGATTATGTTTAAAGAAACGGATGCAACATATCTATCTCCTTCATTGACTTAACAGCTTTGAATAAGCCAGCAAATATATAATTTAGTCTGCCACTCTCTCATTGAAAATGTTCACGTCACACAATATAACTGCATATCGTGACCGTAAATACAGGAGCAAGTTGCTGAGGGTCGTCAATGTGGCCAGTAAACTAATCAGAGAGCCTGTTGGGGGCTGTCTGGGATCAGAGGATGAGGAGGAAGACTCTGCATAATACAGAGGAACCTTCACATCCTCTGTCCTCCGAGTTTGAGAGGCTAACCTCTGGTAGTCTTTAGCAACAAATATGTCATTTATTCCACAGGCAATTGTATTGCTCAGTTCTTCATTTTAATTTGTTGTTATGTGCTGTGTGTGTATGTTTTAATGAACTTTTCTATTGCTGTATATGTCAGTTAGTTATTTATCATAGGAAGGAAATAAACAAGCCATGTTTATGGTGGCTACAGGGATTCACAGTCAGACCACTATAAATTTACGTAATAGCCTCTTTAGATGAACGTTGATTACTCTTGGGAATGGTTTGCGTGTGGCATTTACCGGAGATTATGGTTATGCTTTTCAAATTAGATTTAGAAAATGAATTAAAATGCAGTATCAAAACTTTTTACTCCGCCATTTGTTTTCACTGAGCAGTTTCCATTTCCTGTCTTTTTTTCAAGAGTCAAACTAGTCTGAAACCAGTGTCCTTACTGCAGGTCAGAACTTGAGCTATACATCTAGTTGTGAGCCACCACTAATTAATATTTAGAGATTCACAAAATGTTGTATTGGGCTGTTTTATGAATAAACAATTAGCACATAATAGGCTACTTTAGTCATTCAATCAACATAAACTACATGTTCGAGAGTATGTGGCGTCCAGTGGTGTCCACATACTTTTGGCCAGATAGTGTAAGCTCTGATACACTGCTGTCATTCATTTTGAAATGGAAGGAAGGTGTTGCCTTTTCAGCCTGAAGATGTGTCTACTTGAGGCAAAACCACATGATGCCATTTACAGATGAATATGTGTGAAGTGTGTGTGACTATTACACACACCTACCTTTATAACTTCAGACTTTGCTTACCTTTATTTGACTGTATTTATTGTTCAATCTAATTAACCCACTGCACACCAGACTAGTTGTTAACTTACTCACATCCAGAGGCCAATCATATATTGAGCCAGTCTTGTCATTTTGCTCATTATCAATTTAGCATCTAAAAATCTAATTTAGCTCTCATCTGCAGCCAAAAAATTAACACAAATGCTCTGGGTACGACTGAGGGGCCATCTAGTGGTTTAGCTAATATACTGCAAAAAGGATGTGAAAGAGTCACTGCATTGTTTATCCAATCTTGTGGTGATATCACTGAAGAAACGGTTGTGGAAGTTATAATGTTCCCTTTGAAATAAAATCCCCAATGAAAAAAATGCAGAGAATTGGAGCATGGGATTCTTTTGTAAACAGTGTAAACCAATTTACCAAAAGACTATATTCTGATGTAAGAGGCTTAATTACTAGCTGGACAAAGTGGTCCAGGGCCCAAGAACTCCAGGGGCCCCCAAAAGCTCTGGTCTTACTGTGTCACTGTCAACTGGTTTGAACTAAATTTATTTGAAATATGTTTGGGAATATGAGCAACTAAAGCACAATATATAATGTCTGGTTTCAGATTGGCTTTCTTAACTTTCTTCTTTCTTCAGTGACATGACAAGGGCCTTAAGTTGAGTCCTGCTTTATTAACTTATCTTGGGGCCCCGTCTTGAAGAGGTTCCCTGTGTCAAAATCTAGTTTAATTACCTTCATTATTTCAGTTTATATGTTAAATATCCCTAAATTATTATTAAATCAAATTACCACACAGCAGATATGGGGCCATGTGGTATTCCAGCACAGGAAACCTGTACACATTGCAAAGAGAGAGGAAGGAAAGGTGGTTAATAGCTAGGGGCCTGGCAGTTCCAGCCATAGGCTAAGTGATGATGATGATGAATCTTAACAACCCTTTTCAGTGTCTATCTGTAGCCTACATGTTAATTTAAATGTAGCAGTTGTACTTGTTAATAAGTCTTTAGATGGAAGGTTTGTGTGTCTCACCCGCGGGGCCATGGCATGCTGTTCAGGGTGTCGTGCTTTCTAACGATCTGACGCACACCATCTCTCCTCCCAGCTCTGCTCAGCCCGTCCAGGTGTAAGACTCTGTCATACTTCTGCACGGTGTCGGTGTCAACGGCCCTCCACGCCGTCTCCTCCGGGTCTCCAGCGCAGGTGTCTGCTCCCTCCTCCTCCTCCTCCACCACCACAGGTCCCCCCGGCTCCTCCTCCACCCGCTGACCGGGACTGCGACTCCTGTCAGGTGACGGAGCCCAGGTATCCTCGTACTCTGCCCCCAAGGTGAGCATCCGCCAGGAGCCCAATGTGGCTGCGCGTATCGCTGGTGAAAGAAATTAATACGTAGGCAGAACACATCGTGCTACTTCTGATCTATGGATCCCCAATTTTACATGTTGTACAATGAAAAAACAATTTAAGGAAGTCAGCATAGTAAAAGCAAAGTAGTGACAAATTAATTTAATACTCAAACATTAACAATGTTTTGGGTATCTATCTACACTCGCCGCCTTATGCTTGAAAGGTGACACTGAAAAGTGTCAGCAACTCTGTTTCACCCGGGGGAAAAAGTACTAAAATGCCCATAGAAACCTTTCAAACCACCCCTGCAGCATAGTGCAACTTTCATCTTTCCATTTGTATGCTCAGTAGGTTAGAAACACCTATATCTTCGCTAAATATGTCAAAATATGGATAAATACGTAGCTTCCATTTGGCTAGTGAGGTTAGCTGTTAGCCTATAGTTATCGTTTCAGCTACCTGCTGTTAGCAACAAATTAAAGCAATGCATTTAGCCATATTGTTGGCCAACCCAATGAGTATTTGGAACATAGTATGAAGGAGGTTTTGTTCCGTAAAACTGAGTTCTGTTGGAATCTATTGTGAGGCTGGCTGCCATCAAGCCAGGGCCCTCAAGCAGTTGGTGTTTGATACTCTAAACTGAAGTAGTGCTGAAATTAGTCAACTGATCTATTAGTCCGCGCAGGGCCGGTCCTAGCCTCATCCACTGGGTCCTATTGTCCCCTATGATTCTTATTTCAGGTGGGGACAAATCAGTTCTGACTCGAATTTAAGTTTTTCTCTCAAAAAAGTGGAGCACATTGTTTGAAAGTACTTCCAATAAAGCGTAAAACTCACCTATGTGTGGCTTGTCCAAGCACAGTCTGCTTTCGAGGATTGCTCTGCTTCGCCTCAGGCAGGGGGCCAAGCCGCAATAGGCCTTTATCACAGACATTTTGACATGTCACAGTAGGAAAAGCACAGGTGTAATTAATAAAATGAATGATGGCTGAATTCCATTTAGCTGCTTCAGTTTCAGGGACCAGGTGTCCTGCATGCTGTGTCACTGTCACGGCTTACTGAATACAACGGAGCCATTGTTAACGTTACTTGTAACACCTGTGCTTTTTCTACTATGACAAGTCAACATGTCTGCTCTGAAAAAGGCTTTGCGCTCATTGCCACCCCAAACTTTCCATATCAAATAAAGAGCAGTGCAAAGCTGCGGGGACTGGCTCCCAGTCCCAAATGGGGCCAGACTGGCTTGTACAGGTAAAACAAGGCAAACCCATCTCTCTTTTGTAGACCGCTAAGAAAGGGGTTTATTATCTTCAACCACTGTAGGCTGACTTTTTCAACACTGCCATAATTTCTCTTAATAATCAGAAGTCATTTTTACTGCTAAGTCCTCCAAATAGATTCCACAGGCCTGCAGGCTAATAATATAATAATAGGCTACGCTCAGCCCAGATACAGCCTTACTGATGTGTGTTGCATAACCAGTGAATCAGTGATTTATAATTTCCACCTCTATTACCCAATAATGAAAAAAATATTTAAAAGATAAAAGAAAAATAACATCATTTTGTATTGCAGAAATGTTTTTTTTTCTGCTTTTCTATCCTGTTAGTCATCTCGTGACCCCTGAGACTTTTGATGCGAGGCCCTGATCCTCAGTTTGGGAACCACTGACTCAGGATACCAGTAAACCAAGGGGCCCTTACTCAGGGTTTACTACCCGAATGGTTATTAATACAATAAAAAAAGGTAAACAAATGCAAACAACGGTGGTAAGAACCAGAATGAACATACCATAAACCACAGTAGATCGTCTCTCTGCCCATCTGGATTTGAGAGGAACTGTTCTCTTCATAACTGCTCTCCAGGGTTACCGAGATGAATCCGACTGAACAGTGGGGTAAAGCAACTATTTGGCCCTCACGCAGTTCATGTCTGTCTGTCTGCCTGCAGGAGGCTCTCCTGGAAGGCACCAAAGACAAAAAAAGTTTTGCCCACCGTGGAATGCGGAAAGGCTGCTTCCTGTCCTGCCAGTTAAGAATCTTGTTATCAGACCAACCGCCTTCGATGCTCAAGGAGAAATTTCTCTGATTCAATTATCAACTCTGTTTTCGCTGTCCGCCCTGGTAACCAGGAAGGGAGCAATCATCGGCCCATTTATGAGACCTAAAAGGCCTGCAGATGCACAGTCACTCACTTCCTGCTGTGTTTTCTTTTTTTTTTTTTACATTGGTGCTACAGGGGACATTTTGAATCCAAATCCACAGGGCGTTTGTTACTACAACACCTGACTGGATTTGTGTTTTTACAACTTTCCTCCTTGACTGAGTTTAGTAGCAGAGGTGGGAAGTATTCCAGTACTTTACTTGAATATTTCCGTTTTCAAAGACTTTCTCTTCCTCACCTTGAGAGGAAAATGTTGCACCTTTTACTTCTCTATTGTACATTTTTCCAACAGATGTGCCAACAGATAGTTACTTTGCAGATTAAGATTTTTAGCCATAAATACATTAGTGTTGTTGAGGGAAAACCATGTAACATAAAATGTCAGCTTTTCATGCACTCTGCTAGCAGCATGGTTCTAGGGATAGCATTGTCAGGAGCAATATCACCGTGGTCTAGACTGAAATGTCAAACAAAAACTGGATGGATTGCAATGAAATTCTGGTCCAGACGATTTATGACCAAATACCTAAAAAACTAGCTGACATTCCTGTCAGCCTCAGCTGTACTTTGTGTTTAGTCTAATTCTAAGCTAAGATGGTGAACATTACTTGCAGCATGTTAACATTTTAATTGTTTGCATGCTGATGTTAGCTTTTAGCTGAAATCGCTACTGCGTCAAAATACAACTCCACAGAGCTGTAGACTCTAGTCTTCCATTATCTCCAGCTTTATCTACAACTTTGTGGATCTGTGTTATTGATGTATTACCGTATCATGTTACAGGCTCTGTATACTTGTGTAGTTTTGAATTGAAACAATTCTGAATCCACGATTTTACCTGTAATGGAGTAATTCTATTATGGTATTACTACTTCTTCCACCACCATTTAGTTGTAGCTTCTATCAGTTTGACATGAGCTCTTCAGCAGCTCTCGAAAATCACGGCACAAACGAGAGGCTTTCAAAGTCTGAACTCATTAAAGCAAACGGAGTGTGGGAAGTGTCAGCAGCTCTGATGCCACAGCTGCTCAAATGTTTCAGCGCCGGGCCCTGGGCCTGTCTGTCAAAACTGAGCTGCTGCTCGGTTCGTGCAGGGTCAAACTGACTGCAGGCTTCAGTTAGAAGATCTTTCAGTGACGTGTTTGTGGTTGACGAGATAAGGAGCTAAAAAGCAATCTCTCCCTGGACCTGAAGAAAATCTGCAAAATGACAGAGCTGGAGAAAGAGGCAATGTCTTGTTTAAATTCTGCAACAACATCTTTAGGTAACATTTTAGCAAACAGGCTTGCCTTCCAAGAGAAACTGCAACAAGTAAAACATATCTGAATAAATGTATTAGTAGTAAATTTATTGAAAAAGATACAACCAATTAGATGGATGGTTCACGGTCCAGAAATATGTAACAGAACGTTATGGAAGTGCATTTTTATAACCTTTTTTTTTTCATTTATACCTTTCAAGACTTTGCACAACAGTAACTGCTTTACTAACAACATTTAAAAAGACGGGTTGGCTTCTGTCGGCAAAATCATGAAACAAAATTAAAAACAGCCTAACTACAGTAACTACGATTAGAAAACTGGAGTTAAAATTAAACATAAAAAACTTAAAACGTTCTCTTATTTTACAAACTATGTTCACTTCGGTAATAAAAGTAAAAACCTTTGTCAGCACCATTTTCTTGTTTTGTTTTTAACTCCAAGTCAGTTTAATCAATTTTTCCACAACTGTGGCAAAATATCTGACACCTTAAGATCTCCTTAAACATGCTTAATAATAAGGTCAGCCAATTTACTCAGACTACAAACACCTCATTTTTGAGGAATGGTACAGCGTCTTTCTATCAGACAATCTATACTCACTTGAGTAGGAAATTAAAAAAAGACAATCCACTTTTTGCACCATTTCTTTGTCTTTCACATCGTTTCAGTTAACTCATCAATTCATAATCAACTATGGCGGCAAATGTTGGACATGTGTGTTCAAACACTGCAACAAAGATGAAGTGACACAAAGAAGTGGCAACATAATTCAATATTTATCAGCTAATTTTGCTGGAATGGTTCATGACAGTTGACCACAAAAGTCAAACAAGTTAAACCCAGCTGTATGCTGAGGTTGTCTTTGCAAAAGACAACGATACCCTCCTCCCCGACCCCAAAATTCCTTGATCATGACTCTATAAGAAAAGCCATTTAACAATATCAACCAATTATCTTAAAAAAAGACAAAGACGACAAAATGCACAGTTCTTTTTCCCAGTAAGATTATGTATGAAATGTAAAGACTGTTTTATTGTCCCTGTGACGTTTGCTGTGAGTGACGTCGCTGCCCCCTGCTGTTCATGTTACACAAGGTGGAATAAAGGAGCAGGAAGTGCCTTCCAAGATTTGATTGTGCATCTGGTTCTGTGTGACAGCGTTTTATGGGTTCTCACGAAGGTCCATGGTTTTCATCAGAAGTGGAGATACAGTACAAGTTCACTGATAAAAGTTCAAAGTTCAAGGAGGATGGAGAGAGGTGTCCCCTGTGCGTCCATCAGTCATGTGTACAAGTAGCGAAGCTTAGTGTGACGAGGGTATTAGGAAGGACTGGAGGGACTGTTGGAAGAGCTGGTGTCAGGTGACGCGCTGGGCTGCTGCTGGTCCTCCGGTGTGCTGTCTGCCTGCAGCGACGCCATGGCCGCTGATGAGTACTTGCACTTGGAAGAGCCACATTCGCAGCTGAACAGCTTGCTTTTGACTTCCCAGAAGTGGTCGCCATAGTTAAATCTGAGAGGGGAGGATGAGAAAGCACATGATTATAGAAAAGTCATTTAATCAAAACCTGCCTTCACCTTCCACCCAGGGTTACTTGTAGGTTTTTTGCATGTCACACTGATACCCCTTTTCCACCAACATGGAACAGGTTCCGTTCCGCGCACCTAATTTTAAACCCTTATGGAGCATTTCGACCAAAAATAAATTGGTTCGGAACTCGAAAAGCTGGTTCCCAGCTGGAACCAAAATATAGCAGGTTTTCCTTGACCACAATCAGTGGGCGTGTCATATTCTACAGGTTGGAAAGAGAGGATAGGGAAAGCAACAATGGTCTAATATGGTAATAGTCTTCTTATCATTAATAGTTGGTCCGTGCTTGTTTTTTGGATAAAAACAAATATCTGAAATAACAGAACAAAAGCTTGCAGGTAATCACTGCAATCTGCCATCTTGCTACTACTGTTTACTTCCATTGTGCATTATGCAACACCCTCCGTTGATGATGCATCCTTGATTACAATGGTTAAGCTCAAAACTGGTGGAAACGCGGGCTGATAGGCTAGATAGCACCAAGGTTCCAAGAATCCTGAACGGAACCGGTTCAAGAACCAGAGCTCATTTGGTGGAAAGAGGGCTGTGTCAGACTGCTGGCCATCAGTGGATGTGTCTCAGTGCGATCGAGGACCACTGTTTTGGATTGGCGACCAAAGATTCTGACCAAACTGGAAACTTTCGCCTGGGACAGCCCAAATCTCAGTGTATACCATACCATTACTTACACCACTAAGCTGTTAATGTTAAGTGATGCTGTTTAAGGTTCAGTAATCAGTAATGTTTGGAAACACAATAAAATGAGCCTGTATTTTCCAACATGATCAACTGAGTTAACTTAATGTTTTCAAATATAATTGTATAGAATATATCTGAATTTTACACTGTCAAAGAAATATGAATTAGGTCTTTAATTGTGTCAATTCTTTATCTTAACGAAGTCTTGACCACTATATTATTTTGAGAGGGGAAAACTACACTGGCATCAAACATTTATGTCTTTAATTGCTGAAAAATATTTTTAGAATATTTTGATGTAGACTAGGCTTGCTGCAATAGTCAGTGTTACCATTGTTTGGGCTTACACTGATTACACACAGATTACATTACTTGCCCACCGTCGTTTTGCTTTTCTTTTTTTTATAAAAAAATAAAACCCATTTAGTTCATTTTCATGTATCAGCACCCACATTCATCAAATAAAAACTCTAATTTGTAAAATACTAAGCGTGTTATCAATACTTAGTTGGATGACGGACGCTACAATTATAAAGTTATAGCGTCTGCTCCGTACAGCAGCAGCAGCAGCAGAGAAGCAGGAGTTAGATTTCACTTATCACGTGACGAGAGTAAGGAGAGTTGACCGACAAGACGATGGCGGAGGATTTGGTGTCAAAGCAAAAAGCAAAAGCGCTTATTTGGCAATATTTCAGATTTAAACCCAATTGTAATAGGGAGCCTGATAACCATATCGATATTGATCTGTCCAGTATCTGTCGGGCTCTATATGTCACTATACATCACACAGGGATTCTCAACAACATTAGACATGATGAACAAGAAAATGTCTTACCCAAGCTCCTCTCCAGCTACAATGTTTTCACTGGTAAAGAAGGCAATGTGTGGGAAACGAAGGTCCTGGTGCGTCGTGAACACTCGACAGGCAAACAAGTTGGGCTCGCACATGTGATTGAGGAAGCGGCTGATGTTTCCATAGAAACGGGCATCGATGCAGTATAGATCTTGTGGCTGGGAGGGAAGATAAATTAATGACTCAAACTGAAAAATAAGCTGTAAGTGCACAGCAGAGAGGAGAACTCTGCATGGGAAGAAATCTCAAAATAAAGAAATCCAAGTTCTGAGTTCATATGAAAAGAGCATAATGTTAAAGTAGTAACTAGAGAATTATCAGAGTGAAGGTTTTAATTTTTTTTTCCATTCACACCTGCATCCATCTAAGCGTAATGATGCGTTTCCAAAATCTTGCTGTTAGTACTTTACCTTATCATCCAGGCTGAACAGGTAGGCGTCATTTTGCCTCATCTCTGCTTCTGCTTCGGAGATGATCTCGCCCACGTACCTGTTGGAAAACAGGTGACCCGTCAGTAGCCGCAGACATCACTGCAGCGCTTTAATGCAGGCGCTGTTTACAGCATGTCAAGATTTCAGGAACGCAGAATTATAAGGTTCTGAGATACTGAGCTTCAAAGATTCAACATCCCTGCTGGTAAACCTGTGATGTATTTCCAAATCTTTTAAAATATTTCACCCAAAAAGGTTATTTTTAATTAAATAAATTACACCACACACAAACATTATTCAACATTGAAAGATCATGAGTAAGTGGATGACTGAATTTTAATTAAAAAAAGAACATTTTACAATCCCAAGCCAACTGTCTGGTATTAACTTTCTTTGCTAAAAGATATTTTAATACAAATTTCAGTTTATCAAGCCATCAATTGATCAATCAAGCTTAATAATTCTATTTTGATGTACATACGTCCCCTGAATCTTTTCAACAAGCAACAGCGAGAAATACTAGCATGTGTACGTTGTCACCACTGTCCTTCCTTACACAAACAGCACAAAATGAAATGTCTTTATTTCTCTGTAATATCTGGGGGTTGGCTTCAAAACTAGACTGGCAACATATCGGCACAGACAAGCTACACAAACAAACAAGGAAACAAAAATAGCACACAAACCAACAGCGAGGTAAAAACTAGAGGACTGGTAAACACACATCTTTCATGTGACTTCTCATAGCTGAGTCCTTTGCAGTCTGGAGGGTGCCACCAGAATACTTGTAGACTTTTTAACTTTTTAAATCTGTATTTAAATAATGCATTGAAAAATGCTCTGTGGGTTGGACTTTTTTAAGTGCCACTCTGCTTACACAACTTTAAGCAGTCACAAATGCCAACTGTAAATGTCAAAGCAGGAGACAGAAAATTACTGTTGTTGATAAATGATTACTTCTGCATTTAAACACAGAATAAGGAACTACAGTTATTAATTAGCAAATTTAATGTTTTTTTAATTTAATTATTTAATGCATTCAATGCATATTTAATGAATTGTCAATTTATTAATGGAACTCTTGAAAAGGTAGATAACTATGCCGGTGACGCACTCTAGACTCCACAGAAGCCAACTTTAAAAGTTAAGACTGGCAACAGTCCATATTTTAAGTATTGTGTGTGTATTCAAAGGCTGATATATGTTACTCCTCTGTGCCATAGAGCTCCATTGTTGTTAAAAACACATCAGTGAGCCACACTGTTGCACTGGGTGACATGTTCCTTCATTACCAATGAACACACACACTGTAGTTTATTTTGACAATATAGAACACCACCAGCCTTATCGAATTCTGTACAGATTGTAAAGCAAGTTGGGGCAAATTTGTGATTCATGATATGGGACTATATAACTAAAATTGACTTGACTTATCCTATTAGTTACTGTACTTTCATCGTGTGCAAGTTGTCTGGAGCTCGCAGTGACAACATGTTATTAAACAGACAACGTTTTTCTCAAGACAACTGCCAAAGGAAACAGTGTTTTTGAAATGGCACACATAAATTAAAAAAAACAAGCTTTTGAAAATAGTCACAAAACATTAGCAGGATAGTGACTGGCACATCAGCAAAACACCTCAGTGGCACTGACAGCACTTCTGAACATGAGAAAGCAGAATGGATAACTACGTCTCTCGTCTCACACTCTGAGCTGCTACCATCTGGCAGGAGATGTAGACACTGCATACGTGAGAGTAGCAGGTTGTTCAAATTAGGGGAAAAGTGATACAACATTCTTGTTGCCATGCCAGATTACTAAATAAATCAATAAATAAAAAGTCTCTGTGGCTGCATTGTATTGTAGTCTTTTGAGGCTACAAACAAATATGTGAGGTGAACTGCAAATATAAACAGCGTTTTATTTGTAAATGGAACTTACTCGCATATAAAGGTCCCCTGTGGTATGTCTTGTAGTGCACGGACACCCCAGCCCTTCTTACTGGTCCTGAAGAGCTGAAGCCTGGTCCTGGAAGATCCACAACATCTTTTAAGTCAAAATTTTATATTTCCCCCTAAAGCAGATATTTACCTTTACACAGCATATCAAATCAAAACTGCATTATACATCACCTCACAGCATTGATCATGGAAAATGGTTACGAGATGTTTGAATAGTGCTTCCTCACACAGTTCTACCACCATAGAAGTTGTTAAAAGTAATTTTTTAAATTTTGAATACCTGAGTCCATTTTGCACTACGCGGTTCCTGCAGGTCCTCCAACAGGAGCATGCATGGTTACACTCAAAGATGAGAGGAGGCTCCTCACGGCAGAATTCAGGTAGAAGACGACCTCTCTAAACATGACAAAAACAAAGTGTTACACACACACACACACACACACACACACACACACACACACACACGTCACCTTGGAATTATAAGGTTCTATCTGAGGTTTTTCAAATATTGAGTTATTCACATATTCTTATTCTGTGATAACTTATTAACATTATGTGAGGTGTTTTTTTAAGTTGTATGCATATTTGGACTTTTTATTTAGAAAACAAAAAGGTTCTATCCCTATCGCTAAGCTCAATATCTCAAAATTGCTCAGAACGCAGATGGAACCTTATAATTCCAAAGTGGCCATATATACACGCATACATACATATATACATACACTGCATGATTTATTAATATTATTAGACATGCTATGTCGACACCCTCTCATCCTTACTTTTGGTCTGGTGCTGTTTTTCAAGGTTTGGGCTTGCCCCCTTAGTTCTAATAAAATCTTACTTTGTCCAGGTGTCCACCTACTTTATGTGAATATATCTTGTGAATAGAAGCCTGTGTGGTCTGTCCGTGTAGACCTCTAGCCTTACCTTGTCATACCAGCAGCGCAGACTGAGTTGCCCACACATGCAGATGCTCGTCGAGCAGTCTTCCTTACAAACACAGTACTGTCAGCCATGGATAGAGAGAGAAAGAGAAGTCACTTCACTCTGCCAAGCACAGAGAAAAAAAATACCTATGTTTCCTTTAGAATACCAGATGAAATGGTCTCCAACTCACCTGTAAGTGTGTTATGTTCCTGTCGATGTTCATGGGGGAGGTGACACAGTTTTCGGGGATGTATTTGTAGCCGTCTGGATAAGGTTCACTGTCGACAGAGTTGACACACGGAATGGGAACTCTCTCCTGCCCCAGAGCTATGTCACTGTGAGGAGAGCAGACACTGGTTAGGGGCTGTCAAACTTTTCAAAGTCAGGAAAATCTGATGCAGAGGCTCTGGCAAAAAAAAAATGACAGGGTGAAAACTGCACTGTTTTGCCATCTGATAAGCCTTTAACTCACAGAGGTATTACTGAACCTGGCCTTCCTGTGCAGTATTTTATCTTTCCACCTGTAACCATTGCCACATGCCCAACCCAACGCAGGCCCTTGCATGTTTTAAACACTGCTATTTTCGATTTGAACGGCAGAATAATTTCAACCTGTGAAGGACTTTTTCCTCTGCTTGATTGAGCCTCATGTTCTTGGCATCCCTCTCCCTCCTGTTGGCCTGCAGGGCCGCCCAGGCCTTCGAGTTGTGGCTGCAGCAGTCTGAAGGAGTTTCTCCCTCTCTGTTCTTCAGAAACACATCTGCTCCTCGAGTCAGGAAAAGCCTGAGGAGAGGCCGCATTTCACTGATCATCAACAAGCCACTTCCGAACAACTTTTTGAATCACACTTTTGAATCAATCCTCTTGTTTTTAACTACAGTTCAAAAAATAAGAAAAAAAGTAAGTTTTTTTATTCTCTCCAAAAGTAATTTTTTTCCCTGGAGGCAATTACTCACGTGACACACTCCAGACGATTCTCCCGAGCAGCGATGTGTAGAGGAGAGTCTCCGTGGATGTTGACAGCCTGCAGATCAAAGCGGGCGTTAAGCAGCAGCTCAGCGATGTCCACGCTGCCCGAGAACGCCGCCCAGTGAAGGCAGATGTTCTCTTCCTAGAAAACAAAACAACATAAACTCAACAATTACATATTTGATTCTTCCGTACAGTATGTCAAACACAGAGTGGGCAGACTCCTTAGCCAACCTTGTCCCTGATGCTGATGTCGGCTCCTTTGGACAGAAGTAGCTTCACCTGGTCAACATGCTTGTACTCTGTGGCCCAGATCATGGCTGTCCAACCTCCATCATCCTGAGGAAAAACAAAAGAAATACTCAGCAAACTGATCACCAATCAGCTGAGTAAAGCTGAGAACAAGGTATTGATGATTTCCACAAACACTTTGAAAGAAAAACACTCCTATTTTTCACAATCCTACATGGCAACTATATTTAAAGATGAAACAGCACTGTTATGCACTTGGTGCAAAGGTTCACCCAAGGAGAGACTTTACATCATTACGTCACAGCTGCCCTAATGGCTATCTTCTTGCAGCAAGGTCAGACATTTCAAACAAAGACACATCAGTGCAGTCATTTCTCAGAGCTCTGCACAACTGGATATATCTAATTTACTGGCATCAAAGTGCATTTGAAGGAGGCATACAAACCATACAAAACACTTAAGATTTAATATCTCATTGTACAACGTTAGAAAAACATTAAGTGCTTCAGAGGGAGCCACTCTTAAATCAGTCTGTTCCGTCTCAACTGGAGATCTTTGCTCAGAGCCTAGTGTTTTGATAGTGTGTAGTAAACCGAACGTGAACCTGCCTCCTACTCCTACTAATGTTGACTTTGAGAGGATGTGAACCCTTTTCGTTGAGAACATTTATGGTATAAGATCTCAGATCTAAGATTATCTCTCCATTATCTTCCGCCAAAATACTTTAAGCCAGGACGATGATAATGTATTAAGCAACTTCCTGAAGCAATTTCAGTGCAAGAAATTTTGAAAATACGCTTATTTGTTTCCTTGTTGAGAGTTAGATGAGAAGATCAATACCACTTTAATGTCTGTACGCTAAATATGAAGCTATCACCAGCAGCCTGTTAGCTTATAACTTAGCATAAAGACTGGAAGCAGGGGGAAACGGCTAGCCTGGCTCTGTCCAATGGCAACAAAATCCACCTAGCAGCACCTCTAAAGCTCACTAATTAACACGTTATCTCCTTTGTTTAATCTGTACACAAACATGTGTAAAAAAGTTGTAGTTTTACGGGGTCTTTATGCTAAGCACATGAGAGTAGTATCAATCTTCTCATCTAAATCTCAGCAAAAAAAAAAAAAAAAAGGCAAATAAGCATTTTCGAACATCAAACTACCCTTTAAATACTGCAGTATTTCCCACACACATAGGCTATAGTTGCTAAGATATACTGTATGCATACATCATACTGTTGCATGTACCTTAGGGCATTTCTGCCAATTATTTTGATAACAAAATGATTAAGTCAGTATTTTAGCTTATCTTGCCTTGACAGGTTAATCAAGAGTTAATTGACCCCTTTAAATGCAATCAGCTGTGCTGTCATGAGCTTGACAGTCAAATGTCAAGAAGTAATTACTGAACTCTGCTGTACTTTTTCAGCTACCTAAACAGACATGTGCATCTATGTACGGTCAGACAGCCAGACATGTGATCAGCTAGAGGAGAAAGTGATTGGACAGTAGCATCTGGTGCGTGATGACATCCATGAGCAAAAGTGAATGACAAAATAAAAAACAAACAAACACACAATAACTAATGTAAAAGCCCTTCAGTGAAATCTCTTTCCACCTGAACTGACTGAAAGGAAAATGTGAAGCTGTACTGACCTGACAGTTTATGTTGATCAATCCTGTGGACAGCAGGTGCTCAACAATCTTGTAATGTCCAGACTTTGCCGCTAGGTGGAGACACGTGAACCCTTCCACATCCTGAGAGCAGCAGAGAATCCAATTATTGACAAGTCTCACGAATAACTTCCAGAAATATATACATGCATGTGATGAAATAATGAATCTGTCAGTTCTGAAAGCCAAGAATCTTTTGCAAGAAACCAGATTAACATCTTGAATCAAATAACGTCTTTTCCGTTTATCTTTTATTTGGACAGGTAGAGCTATGACAGCTTCCCAAAAATTTAAAAGGTCAAATTACATTCTGATTTTATTCATCACTGTAGCTCTCAACAGCCTCCGACACCCCAGAGAAACTAGATGCCGGTCTACCTTGTGCATGGCGCTGGCTCCAGCTCTCAGCAGGTACAGGACCGTCTCCATGTGGTTGTTCTCACAGGCCTCCATCAGTGGCGTCCGCTGATCTTCGTCACATATGTCCAAGTTTGCACCGGCCTGAAGCGGCACACATCAGACAGCTCATGTCAAATTCTGCCATTAAAGAACTCAGAGGTTTGCCAAAGTCCTTAAGTGTCAAATTCTATGAGAAATAGTTTGACATTTTTCATTTCAAAACATTAAATTAAGGATCTAAACCAACCTTATTCTATCCACAGGAGTAACTACAGGGCAGAAAAGAGTCTTACCTGTACGAGCATATGGCAGATGTCTTTGTGTCCTCCCTCAGCTGCAGCGTGGAGCGGGGTGCGTTTGTTCTGAGACTCCATCTTAAAGTTAGGGTCAATACCGTCCACTGGAAGTTAAATGGAGAAGGAAACCATTTCATAAAAAAAAATTGGATAGAAACAAAAGATAGGTGCATATATAAAGAAGAGAAGATTTCTATGAACAGCAGGGTTGATGAGGCACTTATGAACAGCACAGGTGGGGTTAACATACCCAACATGAGCAAGACCTTCTTGAGTTCTCCCTGTTTGGCTGAGAGGTAAAGTTGCTTGGGGTGAAAACGCAGCTTCTTGGGCCTGATCAAAAATTGCAGAAGGAAAAAATGTGAGTGGATGTTAAAGTTTGTGTCCAGCTTTTGGTCATTCAGATACATTAAGAAGACATTTAAGGTTCATACAGCTTTTTAAGAGTAAAATTCAAGCACTTTCAAGGTACCTAAACCAAAAATTCCCAGACTCTTGAAGCTATTATCATCACATCTAAATTGTTACTATAAATGCAACTGCAAAATGCTTCCTAATTTCCAGAGTAAGGGATCAACAGAGGACTTATCTAGCTATGAAAGACGAGTGAACACAAGAAAAGAACTTTCCTTTATCATGTTAAAAATCAAGCATTTTTCAAGGAGTACATATGCATATTCCTAACGTTCCTATCCTTAAAAATAACGGTTAAAATTAAGCATTTTCCAAACTTTCAAGACTTTGTACGAACTCGGACAGTCCAGTGGTAGAACTTACTTCTCTGTGTCGAGGGCTACCAGGATGCTCTCTAAAGTCTCTCTAGGCGGTCCTTGAGGGACCATAGGTGACACAGTTGCTCCCGTCCCGGCCTGCAGTGCTGCGGTCCTGGACGACCCGGGAACAGCAGAGGTGTCGAGTCCGTGTGCGGAACGAATGGACAGCGAGCTGTCGGCCCGGCCGCTGACTTCAGCCCCCACAGCCAGGCGAGAAGAGCTGGAAAACAAAAGAGAAAAGGTATTTTAGTTGTGCAGTGCATGAATGGCTTTTCTTCAGGGCTCATTATTTCACGCTTTTAAAAAAAAGAAAAAAGATTGAGCCCCAACCTTCTTTAAAAAGGAAGACATTTTTTAATTTCAGTGTTTGTATTTGGGAAACATGCCAAATGGGCTGAAAAAGCAGGACAGATATTTATTATAAATACTGCTAACAGGTAGTAAAAAAAGCAATAACCAGGAAATGGCAGAATAAAGATTCTCCAACTATCCCTGAATGGACAGAAATAGTTCAGGAAATTTATATTATAGAACGATTGACTTCTCTGAGACATGCCACTAAAAAATGTGACAAATACTGGAAAAACTAGAAATCTTATTTGAATCTGTATATACAGGGTTCCCACACATTTGTACCAAGTAAACCTTTGCATAATATTTTACCCGATTTCCATGACTTCAGCGGTTTAAAATAGCTTGGCCTATATAGTGATCATGGCGCAGGCTAGGGTCTGCCTCTCTCTTGAGCCATGTATTATATTTGTCATTCGAAAGCCAAACATTATTAAACACGCACTTCCCAGGCATTTGCGGATAAGCAAGCTGCTAGCGCTTGCTAACTTCAGACATTCCTGCCGCCAACTAGCTGCATACGCCAATGTGTATCACGTGATACCAGTGACGTTTCAACGGTCACGCAGCGCAGCACTAGATTTTAAATTTGTAATACAAGGAATGCATTTCGCGTAACGTTAACCAAAACAATGTATATTCAGAACTTTTCCAAAACATTCTGTTAATTCTAAACCATTTCCAGGCCTGGAAAACTGTTTTTCTAATTTCATAACTTTTCCAGGAATTTCATGACTGTGGGAACCCTGTATATATTTATTTTGTATTTATTTTACATGTATCTCTATCCAAAGAGCACCTCAAACAAACAAATTTTGAGTCCAGGAAGCACTCATACCCAAACATTTTTCTAATATATATTTATTTTATTTGGAGAACTTTGTTTTATTTCTTTATGACATCCGAATCCTTAAAAATACCCCGGCTTTGCATGTCTTGGATCATAAGGACCTTATGATTTCAAAGGTCAATCATGGACATAAAGGAACCTCAGACCTTGATACTGCGATGTAACCTATCGTCTTTTCACTTCCTGTTTACACGACGTCAAGCATTTCACCTCATCCTATGATGGCCCTGTCTGTTGTCCCTTGGTCTGTCTGTTTTTGTCAAATAAAAAAAATAAATAAAAAATAAAAAGGAAGACATTTGTCTGAAAATGTTGTGTAGAGGAAACTCCAAGAAAAAGTAGCTGTCTTTACATTTCATTACAGGCTACTAAGAGTTCTTTTCTCTTGACATGAACATCAGACACCACAGTTGGGAGTTTACCTGCCAGTGGTGGTGTCCGCTCTGCCCTCTGGGACCCCGGGCGTGGCAGGTCCGTGTGCGAGCGCGGGGGGCACGGTGGACGTGGTGTCGGCCTTGGCGATGGTGACCTCCTTGGCCTTGCCGGCCTCCTCTCCGCAGTGGGGGCAGAAGCTTTGACCTTTCAGCACCGAGGCACAGGCACGATGGAAACGGTGAGAGATGCTGACGTCTGGTTGGCACTCCATGAAGGTCCCCTGCACAATGAAAAGCAAAAAGTCTCCGTGAGCAAAAACTTGCAGAACATAACAGTCCTCACAGACTCTGTTTACACAAGAAACCAGATTACGGTGAGATGTCCGGTTAGGCAACACCTTTAAATGTGCTGCAATAATCTCTACAACCCCAGTTTATGGCTGCAATCAATGATTCATTCTATTATCAATGAATACATTTATTATTTTTTGATTAGTGGTTATACAATGTAAGAAAACTGTGAAAATGTGTATGTAATAATTTCCCAGAGCCCAAGGCCATGCTAAAAAAGCCACAGGTATTCATTTTATAACCATAAAAAGAGAAACAAATTGCAAATCCTCACATTTGAGAAGCTAGAACCAGAGAATGTTTTTTTCTTGATAAGCAATCAGCAATGGTAAAACACACCAATCCTTTTGAGGCTGGTTAAACTGTCTGGTGAACACACACACAGAATATGGTAGTGACGTATGAAGAAAGGACTGCACACTAAGCTCTGTTATTATTACTTTACAACCCACGTTTTGGCCACACTGTCTTTTTCAAGTCAAGTGAACAAAAGCACTTAAATTTTAAATTTTTACATGTTGCCTTCACAGTAGAAAGCAACAGGAAACATGGAAGGAAGAGACAGAGGAATGACGTGCAAACAAAGTGCCCAGGATTCTTTTTATTGTTGATTCCTGTGCATTTATCTTTGATCTATTTTGGTTTTTACTTATTTATTTACTTTGTTTTATTCATTTTATTGTTTTTACATCTATATTTGTAATTGCCCCTGTAATACCTGCGTTGCTAACTGACACTTTGTCTCTTTTTCCCCCCATGTGTTTCATTGCTTTGCTCTGTTTAATGCATGTACAGCACTTTGTAACTCTGTTTTTGAAAAGTGCTATATAAATAAAGTTCTTATTATTATTAATTCAAACTGTGGACTGCACAATTACATTGTCTGAAGCTCCCAGGATGTCCCAAGACTAAAAAGATTTTTTCTTTCTTCAAATAAATAGTGAAATGGCAGCAATTTATTTGTTACATTCATACATACAGTACACAATATAGAGTAGGGGTGGGCTGAGTGGATCTGTGTATTGATATTTGGGTTACTGATTCTCCATCAGTGTTCGGCACAAACAAACTTTTCATCTGGTTTCTTTCTTTAGTTTAGTGAACTTCCTCATTCCACAGAGTCATGGACATATTAATGAATCCACATACATTCCAGCAAGACGTGATCAAACTGCAGCTGAAGGGATGAAAGTGATCGAGTGACTGTGTGTACTCACAGCCCTGCAGAAGAAGCCACAGCCGGGGCAGCACTGGTGCTTCACCATGCCGTTGCGATGGTCCTCGCACAGAACTAGCAGCTGAACCGAGTTGGAGGGACGCATCATTTCATGTTTCAGTATGGCACCCTGGCAGCGGGTCAGCTGTCCATCAACGCTCTCCGTGGCCATGCACTTCCTGTCTGCCAGGATCAGAATCTCTCGACTCTTGGGCGTCTCCATGCGGCAGCTGCAGAGCGGAAGCTCCTGAGCCTCCTCGATCACCGACCCTGAAGGGTCTGCAAAGAGACAAAGTCTGGCTTGTTTACCTCAAAGTCTGTTTAAATCAGCTTCAGTTGAATCAGCAATGACCCAAATCATAGGTTGGCTGGAAAAACTGGCAATGGACCTCTCCAGAGTACATGCACTTTTTCAGTTGATATCACCCCCTCAAAACCACTGACAGGCAGACAGGCTGCACAGTGGTTTTAATTTATTGATACTAGTGACAGTATGATACCTGATTATTTGTAGCGATACCAAAACAGTTATTTTTTTAACCTTAATGAAGCAGCTGATTAAGAACTTAATGAAAATAATTCACACAATGTTGATTTGATCAGAGAATAAATAAACAAGATTACAAATCTGACCAGGCATTCCATGTGAACTTTCAATACTTGATAATATGTGCTATGTGCTTCAAACACATTTTGGTTGGTACCAAACAAGTATTGAAGTTTGAAACCCAGCTCTACTGACTGGCATGACAAAAAAAGTCTGCTGCTCTGAGGGAAGCTCTGTGATATCGGGAGGAAAACAAACCAATATCTTGAAAAAGTAAAGTTTGTTAGAATCTGCAATGATCTATATGATGTACCAGACAGTCAGCAGTCTGTAGATACTGAAATGTGGCCCAAGTTTCCTGACATACAAATGGACTTCATGGGAAATGGACTTCACTTATATAGCGCTTTTCAACCTTAACGGTTCCCAAAGTTACAGATTGGTCTCATTCACACAACGATGGCAACAGAGCTGCCATGCAAGGTGCTGGCCTCCATCGGGAGCAACTTAAGTGTTCAGTGTCTTGCCCGAGGACACTTTGACAGGAGGAGCCGGGGATCAAACCACCAACCCTGGGATTAAAATACTAATCTTCCTCCTGAGCCACAGCCGCCATGCAAATATACTGTATATGTGTGATGCTGCTGTAGTAACATTACATTGTACAAAGACTAAGAGCTTACTTAGTCTTTTTTTAAGTTCATTTTTTTGGCATTTTTGTCTGTATTCCACAGTTGACAGTCAAGTGAAGAGAGAGGGGAAATACGGTTGGAGAGAGAGAAGGGAGTGTCACGTGTAACAAAGGTCCTTAGCCAGAATAGAACCAGGGATGTTTGTGGTACATGGTACGCACCAAAATCCACAAGGACGTTAAAATGCCTGGTCCTATTTAAGTTTATCACGTTCCATTCAGAAAACCATATGCTTGATTGGTTTATATCTTATATCTTATCATCTTCTCTTTTGTCTTTGGCAATCTTTGTGCCTGAATTCTTTCTGAATCTGTGCAGTCCATTGAGTAAGAAGCTCCTTAAAGCTCCTATGAGTAGAATTTGAAAACTTCTGACTTCAGTGCCCCCAAGTGGTAGAAACAAAAAAGACACTGTGCAGACATGCATGCTGCCTCTCACACCCCTGCCCGTGAATCCGGGGTCACAATGAACGGGCTTAAAGCCAAAACAAAAACGTTGGGTCAGATTTCACCAGGATTACAACAAAAAAAAAAACATTACCATCAGAATAATGTAAAAGATGCTATATTCACATACAAATTCCAGCCTGGTTTCAGATCTGGTCTGGTGTTGTGAAGTTAAGCATCTAAAGGTAAGACACAAATTTGTGACCATGGTGGGTAAAACACATGGGATGGATTATTATGAATCAGTTTACCGAGTTTGCTCATTTCTTCTAAGCTCACCTTTGTCCTGCGGGGGAACCGCCGGCTCTTGGGGCTTGTTGAGGTTGACAGACTCAGGTGAGGGAATCTGTGTGTACTCCTTCCCATCGCCTGCCTGAGCCTGAGCTGAAGCCTGAGGCAGATCCATCACATCTGATTCTGAGCAGAACGACAGTTATCAGTAAGAAAATGCTTCACTGTTTACCATCAAATTCAAGCAAGTCACAAAAAGAAAGAAAACAGAAAATAAAGCAGCAATGCCTTAATTCAAACAGTGTGTCATGTAAAAAGAAAAACCTGTCCAGGAAAGCAATTACAAAATACAGAAATCTTTAGTCTACACACTGTTACCCCTTTTCCACCAACATGGAACGAGTTCTGTTCTGGTTCGTGCACCTAATTTTGAAGCGTTCGGAGCATTTCGACCAAAAATAAATTGGTTCGGAACCCAAAAAGTTAGTTCCCAGCTGGAACCAAAAAATAGCAGGTTTTCCTTGACCTAAAGTGCGAAGTGTTAATTCTGTTGTGCAACGCCCTCCGATGATGATGCATCCTTGATTACAATGGTTCTGCTCAAAACTGGTGAAAACACAGGCTGGTTCGCTAGATAGCACCAAGGTTCCAAATATCCTGAACAGAACCAGAGCTCATTTGGTGGAAGGAGGGCACTAGTGAGTTAGTGTGAACTGGATTTTAGGGTTTGAGTGGACAGGAAGACTAGTTCTAAATAAAGTAAAGGAAGGGTTTACGCAATATGAAGCCAAGCAGCTGGTAGCAGGGCTGAGGGCAGCGACAGCGACAGCACAGGGAAAGTTGTTGCTTACCTTAATTAAACAGTGTTATAATGAAGTTAGGATGCTACATGTGTTTTTGAAAAATGTATTGTAGTGAAAATCTTAAAATTAAAATGTTAAGATTTTATGTGGGAATTCTATGTCTGTGGGGATTTTTAAAGCAAAAAAACCCATACAATGCTTTTGAACATTAGAGCAATAAGAAAATGATGCTTAATGTATTTGAATTTTATTAACTGCATAGAAATAAAGATTTAACAAAGGTTTTACAAAAGAATGTATAACCCTTGCGTCATCAGGGATTAACGTGCTAAACATGCAGTTCAGAGCTCATATTCAGTTTGTAGCTATAATACTTTTGAACATTTACCAGTGAAAAATGTTTTTGTACATTGGATGTCAGGTCCCAGTGGAATCTCAAAAGATTTTAGGGTGTGGGAAGGATTTAAATTCTGAAAATATAAAGGTAATTTGAAATGCGAGTTTCACTGATGAATGAAGGTCTTCAAGTTTCAAAGAAAAAAAAATATTTTCCTCCTCTAAATTCTTCCAAACACAAGGATACGTTTAGTGTAACATGCACCTGTAAACTGCACTGAAAGTACCCTTTCAGTATTTTCAGATAAGCTAATGTTGCTAACAACCGTAGCAGTTTCCTCCTGAAGGTCAACATGTGGACCACAGGTGAGCAACTGGATGAGTCTGTGCAAGTGTGTGTGTGACAGGAGTGGTGATCACCTTTGGCCTTTAACCTCCTCTTTCGTTTCCTGGACGGCCTGAGCCACGCGCTGTCTGCTTTTGTTTTCTTTTTCAACTTCTTCTTAAGACTAGACTCTGTGCTCTGAGGCAGACAGACACAAGAGAGGATTTTTAAAAAATGGACAGAAAGTAATTTATTAACAATAAGGGGAGACAAAACATACAACTGCACTCACTTATGTTCTGTCTACAATCAAAAGAGGTGATGTGAGATGAGATCTAATACTCTGAAGTACTGTATATAGATGCTCTCCAAAAGTGAAGCCAAAACATCTCGATCGCCCCCTGGTGGCTGGCTGCAGTATAGGTCATAAACCCCGCCCCCTCCATGTTAGTGGATGGGACATTGGCCAAACTGAAAAATCAAAGTACATGGCAAATAAAATTTTCCCAAAGATGGTTTCTGTCATTTTAGGTAGTTCTTATCACGCTGATGTTTGTTCAAATGTTCATTTTTTCTGATAAGTTTAGTTTCACTTAGTTATTTGATGCTATAAAAAGGGGGTGTGATGTCATGTTTGACAACTGTGAGTGTGCTCGCAATTGGTTCAGGCGGGTGTATGGGCAGGAACTCGATACCGATCACTAATGACGTCACCAGCGCAAGATGGCAGCTCCCGTATCTGGGATATTTCGGCTTCATTTTTGTACAGTGGGAGGATGTGGAGACACGTCGTCCATCTTTATATACAGTCTATGGTCTGAAGTAGTTAGGTTGAGTAATGGTGGTGGGCGTTACCAAGTCGGACTCTGTGCCCTCCTCCTCTCCCTCTTCTTCTCCAGACTCTTCAGACTCCTGCTCATCTCCCACCTCCACCGGAAACAGAAAACAAGAGTTCATCACCAGTGTGACATATCAAAACAGGCTTCATTCTAACACATTAGAGTCACACAGTGATAGTTGGATGGAAATTCAACTGCTGTCTCCTATATTGCATCTCAGGAACGTGCAACTTTTTCAGCTGACAGTAAGCTAACCCAGAAAAAAATTGGCTTCCCCACAGAAAGCAAGTTCAACATTTGACTGAATACTTGCACCTGACATGTTGGTTATTTATTCCATCTCGTCAGCACTGATACCCTCTAAGACCCTAATTAATTACAAACTGATTTATCGCTTTTTCCCCCCAAAAGGGCCACCCGACACAGGTGCTGCCTGACTTTTATTAAAAGGATTGAAAAGCACAATAAAAACATTTTATACAACAATTCAACGACGCTGCCATAAACAGGCCTTTAAGTTCTGCAAATGATCACATGTGATGTCAGGACACTGTGGAAAGAAGAAAAAACTGTTTTATGTTCCAACCTGAGAGGTGGGTTCAGATGTTGCGTCCTGGGCAGCACTGACAGGTTCTTCTGCTGGCTGCTGTGGTTCGTCGTCCTCGGACTCCACCTCCTCTGACTCTTCCTCCTCAGATGCATTTTCCACCTTCTCCCCATTTATGTTTGCTACGTCTTTAGACTGTAAGACAAAAAAGGACTAGAGATGATCATAACAATCTCAAAAAGTGCTGTAAAATACACTTTTTTGTGGTGAAATTGAAATGCAATGCAGCAATCATCTCAGAGCAGATGGTCGCCCTCATGATGGAGAGCGGAAAAACGCCCCCTTTTCATTTTGGAGCCCATGTCAGTCATTCTAGCTCCGGTCCTCTCAAACAAACAAATACAACGACGGGATTGTTTCATTTGAAATATTAAAAGATTTTTGGTTTACATCAGTGATTGTCTAGATGAAACACCATATTATGTTAAAAATCAAGCATTTTTCAAGGAGTATATTCAAATTCAAGCATATTCCTAACCTTGAAAACATAACGGTTAAAATTAAGCATTTTCCAAACTTTCAAGACTTCGTACGAACCCTGTTTGTTAAAAGAAAACAGTTTTTTTAAAGAATAATATGATTATTTCTCTCCATGTTTGGACTGTCTTGGATTACACCTCATCAGATTGTTTGGGTTTGGGAACCAAATCTCAGGCATCGGCACTAGTGTCAGAAAACGATACCCCGTGTGTGACACCTTTTGCTGACGTTCAAGAACAGTTCACGAAGCGTGGAAGAGTAGAATGTTTAAAAATGATTCAACATTGCACGCTTTTACCTCAGAAAATATTGAATGTAGAAAGGTGGTAGACTGATAAAAAGATAACTGTGTAAAAGTGTGAATAAACATGTGCCAGAGTGCACTTTTAAACTTGCCAAATTAAGTGACTGTTTGTTCCAAAATGAGATGTTAGCCAAGTGGCTAAATGAAAGCATCACGTTATTTGTGTTTGTTTTAACAAATGTGAGGAGCACAGACCTGCAGGCTCTTGGCAGACTGCTGGAGTTCCTTAAACATTTCCAGCACAGTCCTCTGCTTAAGCACTTTGGCTTTCTTCTTGGGAACCAGACTGTACGTTCCCATCCTCCTCTTCTTCTTACGAGATGACAACCCTCCTGAGTAGGAGCCTAAAGGACACAAATATACAGCAAAACTATCAATCCACTGATTACTCTTCTCTGAAACCCAAGAACAATGTCAGTTTTTCTGTCATGTGTTACTGGAATCTGTCCGACCTAGCTGGAGCCTGGCTGGAGCTTGAGGAGCCGCGGGTGATGCAGGAGCAGCAGATGCTTCAGGAGCTTCAGGTGGTGCTGGTGAAGCTGGTGAAGCTGTTTGTGCTGAAGCTGGCGTATCCGGTGGACTCTGAGGTAGATGGTTCTGAGTGGAGGACTGCTGCAAGGATTTTGGAGCATCTGGTGCAACATTGGTCTCCATTTTCTCCATTTTGGCACTCTTTGCTTCCCTTAATTCCCTGTTAAGAAGCTGTAGGTGAGAAGAACAAAAGCATGTATGATTACTGTGTTACCAAGTGAAGTCCTGGGGAGAATGAACTGAATCATTTTATATGTGATTTTGCATACATTGTTAAAAGTATGTGGACACATTGTGTACTTCTGATCTGGGCCTCTTAGTTCCAGTTGAGGGAGATCTTAACGCTACAGCATATAATGATATTATTGCATACAACAGTGTTCTTCCAACTTCGTGGCAACAATTTGGACCCTTTCCTGTTCCAATAACACAATGCTCCCCGTGCACAAAGCCAGGTCCATAAAGAAATGGTTTTTCCAGTTTGGTGTGAAGGAACTTGACTGGCCTGCACAGAGCCCTGACCCCAACCTCATCCAGCACCTTTGGGATGAACTGGAATGAAGTGTTGGACCTCACTAATGTAATGGGAGCAAATCCCTGCAGGCTCTAACATCTTGTGGAAAGTCTTCACAGAAGAGTGGAGGCTGTTACAGCAGCAGATGTTCAACTATCACATATGGGTGTAATGTCCGTGTGTCCACATACTTTGTTGGGATGTCCTTATACTTTTGTCATCAACTATATCACCCTAATAGAAAGTAATGAAAAAGGGACAGAAAACACTAATGAGCTGCTGATAATAAATGCACCAGATTCTGATGGTTTACCTTCTGTGCAGGGCTGACAGCAGGTCTGGACATGGTCTTGCGCGCTCTGTGTATCGTGACGGGTGCTGGAGCTGGGGCAGGAGACGAGGCTGTGCCATTTTTAGTGTCTGGTGTCCCCTGTCCCGACGTAGTCCCCGTACTGGGGTCAGTCCTTACTACACCTGAACTCTGTGCGCACCCAGGCGCCGAGGCAGGGAGGGGTTTGGCCGCATGTCCCCCTGTTGGTGAGCCCGAAGGCAACCAGTTAGTCCTGTGAGGGGAAACTCCCAAACCTGGCGTCGCTGCAGAGCAGCCGTCCTGCTGCTGCTTAGTGAGAATGAATCCATTGCTTCCGGTAACAGAGCCGTGCGGTGGCTCCGTGTCTGACATGCCGTTTTCATTTACCAACGTTAAAGTCTTGTTGGTGCCTGTTGCAGAGCCGTGCGTCGGGCTCTTGTGCCTTGTGTCGTTGCATTCGGTGCCGTTTAGCATTGCCTCTGCTGCAGGGGAGGAGGCCAGTCTGGCTGCTACCTCTTTGTCTCCATCTATGGAAGAAAAAAACAACAAAGAAACAGTGCAAACTACATTGTAAACAGGTCATTTTCATACAATAAAGTGCTTTCAAGTTTAATCTGACTGATACCTATCTTCTCCTCTCCGTTGCTTGCTGCATCGAGTTCCTCTTTCTTTGTGGATGCACCCTTATCCACGCTGCCCTCGGCTAGACCAGCGGGCTGGTGAAAAAAGAACACATGTCAGGGGGAAATCAAACTAACAATTATTTTATTTTCACTATCAGTTAATCTGTGAATAACTTCAAGGAATCGGTTCATCTGAAAATAGTTAACAACGCCCATCGCAAGTTCCCGAAGCCCAGGGAAGCCTCTTGAAAGTGCTTGTTTTGGCTGACCAACAGCCCAGAACCCAAAGATATTCAACTCACAATATCAGCGCAGAAACGATCACTTGAATTAATTGATTAGTCAATCGACAGAAAGTTAATTGCTAACAATTTTCATAATCAATTCATTAGTTTAGGTCATTTTATCTAGCAAAAATACCAAACATTCTCTGTGAGGATTTGCTGCTTTTGCTTGTTTTATATCATTGCAAACTGAAAATTGTTTTTTCGACTGTTGATCTGCCAACACAATTTTAAGACGGAATGATCGAATTACTAGTTCACAGATTAACTGATAGTAAAAATAATTGTTGCGGCCCTAAATAATATAAAATAAAAATTGCGGTTGACTCATTTTCTATTGACTGATGAAACTGATCAATTCACAAATTTCTGATCTGTAAAGAAATCTGAGTGTCTGAATAAAACCATCTTCCGTTTGTGCACTGAAGCTGTGCTTTTCAGTTATATGTCTTTGTCAGAGTCAAAGACTACGTGAGCCAAGAGAAAAAGGGCGACCCCCATGCACCGTCATTGTCTTTCTCCTCTCTTTCTAAGTGACAGCCAAACAGTAGAGCGGTAGGTACACATGCTGAAGCTTCAAAAGAGATCTCAAACCACCCACAGGCTGTCTTTACATCTCACAGGAGGAAGCAGTTGAAGAGGCAACACCAGGAAATGTGAGTCTGTCTCTTCCTCCTGAGCAGAGCGTCAACCTCGTGCTCGCTCTGGGTAAATGGGCCCAAAGGCAACAAAAGAGGCCCAAGAGAAAAACATCAAGAGTCCACACTTTTTAGATCAAATGTCAAAGGAAAGTGGTCCGAGGTCAGTTTGTCCTTGAAGAGCAGCATATCAAGGACTGAACAGGCTACATGAGGCTCATACCAAGCAGAATAAAAGGTACATATACAGACACACGTGCTGATTGGGGCTGGGGTCATATCTAGTGAGTAGTGAAAAGCAGGTACTGAATCTGATTGTCCCAAGCAAGCAGAGGAAACATTTTTTCTCCAAACTACCCCAATCACAAGACCTGCAAGAGAGAGACCACTGACAAACTGATTCGACCAGCTCAACTCTCCTCTCCAAGGGCTCTGACAGCCAAATCCTCAGATTTAACAAGACAGCACGTGTCCTGAAACATGCACACAACCGAGACACCAACTGAATGAGCCATCAGGACATATTTCCCAAATCATTCTCCAAACATGAGCTCCCCGAGTCCCTGAGCCGAACACGAACGAGTGCCTTGTCAAACAGGCAACAAGGTCAGGCCAAGAACTGGGCTGTGAGCTCAAAACCTGAGGGTGTTTCCCAAAGAACATCTAGTCTGGGACAGTCCTCTGTGGTGTATGATCTCAAGGAATCTAATGAGCACGTGTGAGGGTGAAGAGAAGAAGGATCCTTCAGTTCCTTTTTTTTTCCATGGATTGAGGAAAAGCCAGTTGTAAAAAAGAACACCGGCCTCATCTCTCCCCCTAGTGGTGGAAAGTGGGACATACACACTGGAGACAAAAAGGAGAAGGGGGGGGAAGGGAGGCAGAGAAGGCTGTCTGCAGATCTCCGCCATTTCGCAACCAGATTGTTTACTGACAACGTGGCCATTGCAGTAGTTTTCCACTAGATGGGGAACGTAGGGGTCTGGAGGATCGTGGATAGGGATATGAGGGCTGCTGAAAGAAGCTCCAAATGTGAAGCCAAGCCTCTGAGTGCTGATCAGGAACCTTAAGTAGCATATTAAAACTGGAAAGATGTTAGTATAGACCAAAACCTGCAAAAATAATGCTCCAATGGTTCAGAGTTAGATTGGACCTTTTTTTAAAAACCGAATATAAGCTTAGTAATGATTAAAAATAAGCTCTTAATATTTCTAATGCCATGAAATATTCTAATGCATCAACCCTTCACTGTCCCTAAAACACAATGTGAACCTGGTATGTGACACGGCCCGGATGATCGCACTGAATTTCCAATCTACTGCACGAGGCCAAACACAAACACATTACACAATCAGCTGTTAGACTGCCAGTGACGAGCGCAAGGTGCCATCACCTCAAGACAAATGAGATAAAATGGTGAAAAAGTACACCGCTGTATTTCACACCGCCTAAGAAAACAAAGGATGAGTTGCATTCCTGGCCTTCTAAAGCAGCGATTCCCACATTTCTGGCATAATGATCCCTTAAAATGTAACCTGTGGACACTCTTCTATGGGCTGTGAGTTGTTTGACCGAAGAGTGAATTTCCCCTCCTCAGACTGTTTCGTTTGAATCATTTTTAGAGGCCTGAGGAGGTGAAATTGTACAGTATCTCACAAGACAAAAAAAAGCAAAGACTGGAGAAAAGTCTAACTTAATTTTGTGCAGCAGAAATTTGTTTTTTCTTTGATCTTGTTAATCATCTTGCAAAGTCTCAGATTTATCTTGCAGCCCCCTCCAACTGTCTTTAGTTCCCAAACAGGGTTTGTACAGCTTTTTAAGTGTCAAATTCAAGCACTTTCAAGGTACCTAAACCAAGAATTCCCAGACTCTTTGTCATCACATCTAAATTGTTACTATAAATGCAACTGCAAAAAATAAAGCTTACAGAATTCCTTTATACCCACAGCAATCAATGTATATTGTCACTGTTTATTTTACCAACTGTTCACATTAACTTTGATTATAGGTTCTGATCATGATTATTTTATGCTTCCTAATTTCCAGAGTAAGGGATCAACAGAGAACTTATCTAGCTGTGAATGTGAATTCCTTTATTATGTTGAAAACCAAGCATTTTTCAAGGAGTACATTCCAATTCAAAATATATTTGTACGAACTCTGGGTAAAGGAAAGTTCAAAATTCTTGGTTTTGCATAATCTCCAAACAAAAATCACATGTATGGGGGCTTCCTGGTGGCCTAATGATCTGACACGCTGACCCCAGTCTGCATCTGGCATGTCATCCTTCCTCGACCCCCCTACATTTCTCTCCACCTCTCTACTGTCCACTATCTAAAGACTGGCAGAAATTCCCCAAAACCTCAAATAAACTCCAGGAATAAGCCAATAATTTACCTGTCCAGGGACTATGCAAACTGACCGACGAAGACATGCAAGGTCTGACCCTCAGCCAGAAAGCTGCTCAGAAGATCAAACCCTGCAGCTGGTAAACATGCAATCACATATCCTAGGCTGCACATACATCCAGTCCCCAGGGACCTCATTATATACTCTCCATGAGGGAGCAAAGAGCAGGAGGGATAAAAGAAAAGGTATGACAAAAGGAGGTTGGATCTGAGATTCTAAAATCTACTCTTAAAGTAGTTTCCAGACCTTGAGGAGGTCAGACCTTCCTTTTCACGCATCGAGCGACATCATCTTTCCCGTGCTGTGATTGCTCTAAATACAGCTGTTGTGTTAACCCATGGAGGAGCTCTCTCTCCAACAACAGGATCCAACACATCACACTCAAATCTCTCTTCGATACAGCTGCACTGATGCCAAAAGAAAAAACATTGCTCCTCGAGATTAATTCAAGTCTTCGATTTCAGGAATCAAGAACAATCAGTTATCAGCTGATAAAGCAGCAGCAAAATGTCTCGAGAAGCACATCTTACAAACTGAGAAACCATCTCAACGAGAAGACAGCAAGCGCTCAAACCAATTGATTGTAACTTTACTATGGCTAAAAAGGAACTGAGAAGCAAGGCTAGGCATCTCCTCAGACCATTCAAAGCCAACCAAGGGTGAAGAGTAGAAAGCTAACATGTCTTTTCCCCTTGTGTGCCTCCAGGAAGCATCATACCTGCTTTCTTCTCATGGCCTCCATTGAGAAGAAGAAGGCGTCAGAGAGTGAGTGTGTGAGGGAGCGTGCGTGTGTGTGTGAGAGAGAGAGAGAGAGAGAGAGAGAGGGGGAAGGGGGAGGACAGAGAGAGGGAGAAGAGAGCGAGAATGTGTCGAACAGATTGTTCCTCCTTTCCTTTTCTTTCCCCGCATGCACATTCACCTCGCCGGTCATGTGACCTGGTGGCTCCCTCTGTCGGTCCTCCTCTTCAGAGGGTCTCCACGGAGCATGCTCAGTCAGTTCAAACTGTTAACACCACTCCATTTCTTTAAACTGGAAGACCTCATTGCCACTGAAGATAATCCACTGGAACAGACTCTACCTTACAAATACTGTATACCCAATAATAATACATTTTAAAAAAACCCTACTAATGATTTTATCTCACACTTCATGCTAATGTCAATTGTAGTTTTGAAAAATTATCCAGAATGACTCATTTTCTTTTAATAGTGTCATTCTGTCTCTCCATATTGTAATTCTACTACTGCTACTTCCTTCTACTGTTATTACTATTGTATGGTGTTGTTGCTTTCTGTTTCTTTTTCGTGTACAATGGAAATATATTTTGGTCAATCAAGTTTGTTGGGGAAAAGGGCTTCATAGGTAGTGTGTATCCACAACCACTTTAGGAGGACCAACAGAAAAAAAGGAGGAAAAAAAATGGTAGAGGTAAAAGAGGCAAACCGGATGTCAGTGAGGAGCCTGAGGAGCCGAGTGTTTTCAGTCGTGGACATCGGGCCGCATCCGAACCTCTCAACAGGAGAGTCTTTTGTCTCCACTGAGCCTCGGGCCAGTGAACGCAGCAAAACGCAACGCAGCCATCCAGGCCATGCAATAGATATTAAGTCACAGAAATAAAATAACAGGCTGAGCTACCATTGAGGATAAAAAAAAAGTTCCAAAAGCAACCACAAAAGAACCAGAATAGATACATTTTAAGTATCCTGTTGTTCAGTAGAAACTCAGTGAATAGAAACGTACAATACCAACTCAGCATAATGCATCTTTACAAAGGCTTTCTATTGTTGTCAGGTCTTCGTACTCCATGTGGTCTACATTCATGTTTATTTTCACATCAATTCTTAATTGGACGCTACAGCTAATGCTTTTTCAGTACTGATTATTTTTCAATCAATTATTCAGTCTATAAAATGTCATTAAATAGTGGAGATATCCATCAAAAGTTCCCAGAAGTCACTGTGATGTCTTCTAATGACTTGCTTTGTCTGTGCAACAGTGCAAAACCCAATGATATCAGCAAGAGAAAAAGCAGCAAATCCTCACATTTAGTTAATGGCTCTTTAATTAATAACTTAAACAATTAATTGACCACCAGAATAGTAGAGGCTTGTCACTTTGCAAAGTGAAATGTGTTTTCTCCTCCGGGAATATCTCAGACACGTAGGAATGCAGACGTAGAGCTGTTGGTGGCTTCTCCTCTTTCACAACTTAACAATGACAACAACCTAGTGCTGACATACACTCAGACTCAGGTTTATCATCTTTCAGGACTCAATGCACTAAAAAAACTAAGAAGGGAAATACGTTATTTGCTTAAACCATGGCAGAGTTACAAGAAAGTAAACATACAGCAAGTCAGACAGAAACTGTATACGAGAGGTGAAAAGCCAACATGGTAGGTAAAGACAAATGTACAGTACAGTTCAACACGAACAGTTTGTTCACTATGAGCTGTGACCAGACACAAAAGGAGGCCACCCATTAACAAAGAACAATTTAACTCAAAGAGGAGCTTCTTGCTGACTGACAATGACAAAGCCTCATCCTTCCTGTATAGGCCTACAAGAAAACCCAGAGCCTGCAACACTATTATGTTAAATTATTTTTACCACAGCATAACAAATGTTAAATGCCTATTTGAGCCTCTATGAGAACTCAAAGTTAATGTCTATATGCACTGTAACAAAGTTGATGTGCATCATGTCACAATGAAGCAACAGACCAGAAGTCTTACTTCATGGCAACAGGGCCAAAATGCTGAAGCAAAGCAGATGACAGACTATTTCAAGGCCTTGTCTGTAGCCATGCCAACCACCCTGCACTCTTTGCTGCGTTTTTTTAGCTGCGCTACCAGCATGGCACTTAGGAACGGCAATGTCGTTCCACCACTTTGGTCCGCACTGAAATATCTCAACAACTATTTGATGGATTGCCATGACATTTTGCTAAAGACATTCATGGTCCCCAGAAGATGACGCCTGCTGATTTTGGTGATCCCCTGACTTTTCCCTCTAGCATTATCATTATGAGCATGTTCACATGCTGACGTTACCGTTCAGCACAAAGCACTGCTGCATGTGCAGTACAGCCTCACAGAGCTACTAGCAGGTGGGTGGGTTATTTTGTTCTGTAGCGAGTGACTTCTCCATCCTGCTAACATCATCTTCCTTTAACACAACTGCAGAAGCGGTTGCTAACTTGCTAGGACAACAGTTTTCATATTGATCAAAGAAATATGTCGATTTAAGAATTGTTATTATTATTATTAGTCAACTTAAAACAACCTTCACAGCTGCGTCAATCTCATCCACGCTTGTTAGCATTTTCTGTCAGTATTTTTCATGGAAGTAGTTAGGTAGCTAGAAAGCTATGTAGGAAGATGACGTACCCATTCTCACAGTAATCCCACCTACAAAGCTCTGATTGGTTGAATGCTTTCTCCAAGCGTCTGAAACAGCCGTCAGTGGGCACAGCACCATGTGGGCAGCGACTCAGAGGTCTGGAAGCATGCTACAGATACGATAAGAGTTCCGGTACTGATACCAAAACAATGCTTCTTTTGATACCTTACTGTCAGGAATAAATATGTTTCCCACGAATCCCTTTTTTCATTTAACAAAAGCCAAAGTTCTCAAATTTTAAATGGTGTATAAACATAAGCAGGCATAACAGAACTTTGCCTCAATAAAAAAAGTATAAAATTGGAAAAAATTAGATAAATATCTGAAACCTTCTGATCACAGAATAAGTAACGAACAAAAATAACATAGGCTTGGTAAATAACTACTCTGTTGAATCGCCATATTAGATTCAACTGACGATTACAATGTGGATTTGCATGATGCAAAGATTGTGGATTTTGATGCCCTATTTCTTGCAATGGATTTGCACTGAGGCCCCAGCCCTATAGCAACTACTGGCAAGATTATCCACAAGGTTTGGTATGGATATTCATGGTCATCAGAATATGATTACTAATCATTTTGGTGACCTCTACGACCTTTTCTCTAGCATCACAACCAGATCAAAACCTCCACTTGACCAACACTTTTGTCAGTGACAAGTCTCAAAACCTAAAGGCCAGATCTCAATGAAGGTTTATGGTCTCCAAGGAATCTAACTTTATGTTTTTGGTCATCCCATGACCTTTCCTCCGGCACCACCATCAGGCCAAAATTTCCAGTTACCCAATGCACATGTAAATCTAATGGACAGGTTGCCTTGAAATTTACTGAGCACATTCATGATCGAAAGGGGATGAACCTTTTTGAAGTTAATGACCCCTTGGCCTTTCCTGTAGTGCCATTAAAATTTTAACCCTATTACTGGTTAAGTAGTAGGGTTAGATCCGAGTCCTTTAATATTGGATATGTGCCAATAGCGATACGATACTTATATTTACCTACATTTTGATTAAATATGTATCTGACACAGCTGCCCTGGTTCAAACCTATAGTGGATATAGAAATTAATAATCTGATATGAATCAAAGCTTAACTGTGAGAATGTGACTCCGGAAACTTGCGCGATCCGCTGATTTTACTAGAGAGGACTTGTCCCTCTGTTGAAGTTGTTGGAACTACAAAACCACTTTACAGTGGTGTTACAGAGAGGAGGTTCTTCCCTCACAATCTGATCTTTGGCTGAGCGCAGACACCAGCTTGCAGAGAGGGCACCAACCCAACAACAGTTTCATTTTGGCCGGTTATCACATTACTGAAAGAATTAACGTTAATTAGCGACAGCTGATATTACCTGGACGTTCATTTTAACCACCAAAAGTGACTGTCAGGGCCAACTGAAAATCAGAAGCTGCTACCTGAATTTTACACTGCTCTTTGCTCATAAGAAGGAAAGAAAGAATTCACCCCAACTTGCACCAGTGCGGTCAAATCATTTTTTACATTTGCAGACTCAAATTTTCACTTGCATGTGTGAGCGAATGTCTGGCTGCTGCAAAGGAGAGCAGCTTTGCAACTAGCAGGCTGAGGTGGACAAAACACAGAGGAGTAAAGTAAAGAAAGGATCGGCATTTGATATGGTTTATTTTAGCCAATATTGATCCATTAAAATATGCCCGGATCAGATCAGGACATCTCCAATACTGACTGACTCCTGCATGTCAAAAGGACCACACCAGTGTTTTTGCATGTTTTAGTCAGCTTGACACGGTCATGCCAATTCGGTTTAGACCACTGAATTGCAATAAAACATTAACGGGCAGTTAAGCCAACACTGGTCTCGGTGACAGTAATGACACAACACAGTGCAGGTGAAATGGGCTGTAGATTGGGTTATTTTCTTCGCCCTATCAGAGTTGGCTGGACGTTTTGTATGGTTGTGCAGTGTGCGTAGGTTGTGCGTAAACACCTGCCTTCATTAAGGGTGAACTCTTGATAACTCTAGTGGGTGCGTGCAGTACACTGTGTTGCACTGTGTCCTTTCAGCCCAGTTATGCCTTTTCCATCAATATAGCAATGTGAAACTATAACCTCAATAATGACATACAAGGATTGATTTTTGGAATCTGTGAATTCATTGAGAATCGTAGAAGATAAGAATTGCAATTCTTATGTGAATTGATTCAAAATAGTTGTGATACTTGTTTGTTTGTTACAGTCATGTGGCAGCACCATCTTAGCTATTCAACTCTAGGGAGATGCACAAGAGGACATGACATTAGCTGGGTGGTATCTGTCACAAGGCCAATAATGGCCATTTTACCTCAACAATGTACTTCAGCTATAGGAGCCCAAAGCACTGCTTGACATTCAACCAAGCCTCTTTTCTTGATGTGTTTCCTGTCTGAATGTACACACGAACTGACTACTGAATGAAACACATACCATACATACACACTGTACACTGACCAGGAAATTAGAAACACCTGTACAATGTACTGCAAAGCTATACAGGAGCCCTGCAGTTAATACTACTCTACATCAAGCTGAAATCTATACCTTTTCGGTTAAAATATGACCATTATTAGTATGGTAAATTGTGTCATCTGCATGCATGGTGGAGAGTTGTTAAACCTTAAGGCTGGTACGGTTCATTTACTGTAAAAGGACTTGCTGTTAATGTGCTGCTAATCAGCTTCTGGGTAGCCAATTGCTATCTGTTTGGATAATGCAAATGAAGTCTGTACACACTAGCGCTGTCACACAGGAAGTGACGTTTTCCACTTTCTTTGAAAGTTCAAACAACAAAATTTCAATAGGTAGCACGCATTTCCACTTTTGGCTCAGCGATGGCTGATTCAAATAAACAGCAGGCTTTGACACAATCTTCTGCACCAACTCTAAAAAAAGTAGTATTTTCTGGCGAGGGGCAGCGACAAAGTGAAGCATACTGCTCAAAGATGAGGGTGAATATTGGTTCAGAAGCCTAGATTGTATGCATGGATGTTTATATGAATGAAGTCTGATAGACAGATCCTTCATCAAGGCAGAATTGTTTGAGACAGATATCTAAAAAAATATCAACAGATAAAACCAAAACTATCTGCATGGCTAGATACCAAGAGGTATGTGGAGAAATGGGTGAACTTCCCCTTTATGGGTGGCCCCATTGTATCCATGTGTAAACTACATACACAAATATATCACACATGACAAAGTTATGAGAGCAAACGGAAGTGGCTGCAGAGCTCAGTGGCCCACACCTTTCTTTGCTACACCTCGAGATCCTCTCAGCACTGCTGAGCAGATATCATCTCAACGCTGTTAGAGCGACCTCTGCCGAACAAGACTAGATCCTATCTCTATCAAAAAAAGAAACAAAGACTGAAGGTTTGATAGATTTGCACACTTCTGGGCCATTGTAGCCAAGCGATAGGTTCAATCAGTCCATCATTACTGATGAAACCTTCATAAAACAACAATGCAACTTGTTACAGCCTGTCCTGGACTACCTTATACCGACTGAAAGCCATGACAATAACTGCAGATAGCTAACAAAGACGAGCCTGCACCAGGAGAATAATTCGTGATAAAAGTTTACTGTGAAAAAATATTCATACAAAGAGAATCAAAGCCGGTTCAAGAGCTGGCGCCATATGTTTACAGTGGGCTGCCAGCACTGCCAATGTTGCCTTCATTTGACTGCATCAATTATCATGTAGCTAACACACTGCACAGCATAAGGGAAGGAAACATTATGAGCCCAGCATTTAACCGTATTGTTCCAAATAACGTAGAGACTAGCCTCTTTCATTCAGAGCAGATGTTAACCTCAAGAATCAGTTTTTGTGTAGATTTGAGAAAGTGTGATGTCTGCTAACTAGCACGGCTGCTAGCAGCTAGCTAAACAGCAGTGTACAAATTAGTCATGAGTGAGCCGGTGACAGACAATACAGCGAAAACCAAGAATAATACCAGCCAAAAACGCATGCCTATATATCTGCAGTTTATTTTGAACCGCTAAAACTGGACAGAAGCAGGACAGTGACGTGAGCCTGGACCATGTATGACCAAACTCCAGAGCAGACCCCACAACGCGCCCGGATGGATCATTCAGGTTCCGGGGCGCAGCATCTTCCTGCACATTCAATTGCCCTCCGGTCCAGCACAAAAGCAAGAGACTCCAGGCTAGCAGCGGGCAATTTACGACAAAACGACACCTCGACACCGACAATTCGCCCGTTTACAAGGGGGTTTCTGGCTGCCGGAACGGAACACATTTACCAAGGCCCGGAGTGAAAAGTATGAAAGTAAAACAAGCTCGGCGTAGATAAGGCTCACACACTCACCTCGGGTCCAACCGAAGCCATGGTGCCTGGACGTAAACTCCGCCCACCCGCCATTACGTCACATTTATTGATTCGCAGACGGCGTAATACCACACCTGGGAGTATGATTGTCAATAATATTGTCAATAATAATAATAATAATATCGAAGAAAAGTGGACAATGTAATAATAGAAATTAAAGCAATTAGAAAGTACAGAAGACAGCCCAATAAGTAGCCTGACTACAGCATTCAAACATACTGAAAAAGACAAATCTAGTAGCCTACATAAAGGTGCCACAGTCACCTTTTACAGATTTAAGTGTAGAATCCATTATTCAAAAATAAACACACCAACAAAATTCAAAACACTAGAATCGTCCAATCCAATTAACTGACAGGTTTTCTAATCCAAGGATAACTGATGCTGTGAAAAGTGGTATCAGTCATTTTGGTAAACAAAGTCGAGAAATGGTACGATATTGTTGTGATCAGAACAGACCCCATTTCTCTGATCACTTGAGAGATCTAGTCTATGTGGGCTTAAAAGCTGAGAAAAAACGGATTGATTGAAATTGAAGGGATGGATATTTACTTAGATATATATTTATATTATTTATTGATTGAGAGTAGCTGCTTTAAAAGTAATTACAATAGACTGGTGGCAAAAGGGAAGCCCAAGTATAGAGAAATAGAAATAACTACTACAAATTAAAAGCATGTAGGAAATAAAGGCAATATTAACTGTTTTGAAACAAGATGGCCTAAATAGCTGTGCTATGTAAACCTAAATCATGGAGGTAATGGAAGAAATGAATGTGTACAGCTACAGGTAAATTGGTAGCCTAAATGTGTATATATGTAGAAACATAATAGAAACTCGTATGTTCATTTGGTATGTATGTGTGCATAAGAATGTAAGTATAAGTACACATATTTTCCTTTTCACGTATAGGCCTTTTTCATCGAAGACATTTTGACATGCAGTCGGAAAATCACAGGTGTAAATAATGGCATGAATAATGGCTGAATTCCATTTAGGTTTAGCTTTGGTTTCAGGGTCCTGGTATTGTGCATGCTGGCTCACTGTCACACTGTCATGGCTTACTGGGACACTTTAACAGAACAGCCATCTTTAATGTTATTACTAACACCTGTGTTTTTACTTCTATGACAGATCAGAATGTCTGCTGTGAGTGCTATTCATGTAAATGCTTACTGGGCATCTCTGCATTAAGGACACACTTTTTTCCCTTTCACCTCTGTTTTATTACAATAATTTTCATTTATATTATTAGAGATCAAGCTATTACACCAACAACTGTAAAAACTATGATGCAGTGTGGGTTGTGAACCCAGCAACAACATGATTAATGTAACAAATTGATAAAAAAGTATTAACAATAATTATGGTAATGACACAAATTACACTATAACACTGGCACCAACTTCCTCATAATATTAAGTACAGTGAAAAGGGTCTGAGCACTGTTCACACTGTAACACTGGTTAAGCTTGCTCTAAGCACCCCTCCTCACCCTTTACTGTTTAGTTTGGTTGGGTGTCCTTGTTGTGTCTGTATTACACCACCAGGTGTCCCCCTTTGCTTAGTCTTCCCACGATAACAGTTTCTCCAAATGTTTGGATTCTTCTTTCCTGTGTTTAGGCCTGATGCCTGTTAAATTTCCTCTCTTTGTTCAGTTCTTCGAGACCAGTGTGAAATTAACCTGTTTAAACATTTTTTCTTTACATATTTCAGTCCTCTCTCTCACTTATTTCAGCATATCCATCTATGGACAAACATTTCTACAGAAACTGTTTAAACTGATAGACAGTTTATACTGACACAAACAGTAGTAGCCACCAGTGTATCTGTAAATGCACTCAATGCGCTCTATGAAATATCATTTCACATGGACAAATTGAAAAGGGGGGAGGAATAACATTGGCTCATCATGACCATGTAAGAGGAATTGTAGTCTCTGAGGAACTTTTGTATCCAATACACAAATTATTACAGTTTATTCTAGAAGTAACTGTAGGAGAAAGACAAAATATCTTAAAAAGTGAAGAAAGAAGAAACAAATGTAAGTAAAAAGCAGCTACTGTTAACACCTGAATGGTAAATAAGTCTCTCTCAAGTATGGTGTTAACAGACTGGTTTAACTGAAAGAATATAGCACAACACAGTACAGTAGATTAGTAAAATAACTAGGACAAGTTTTTATCAAGCTGATTTAGATCATTTTTGCCTATAATACTACTGTAAGCCTACTTTTGCTCAAGTTAAATGCACAACTTGTACTTGCAATGTCGTAGGCCTATTTCTATAGTATGATATTGGTACTTTTATGTAAGTTAAGGATGTAAATACTCCTTCCACCGCTGCTCACCGACTATGACCAGACCAGACCTCTCAGAAGATCAGGTGGTGGGGGTTTTCTAACAGTTTCTATTAAGATCCAGATCTAAGAAGAGGGTGTTTTTAGTTAGACTACTTTGGTCCTGTTCTCTGGAACAAACTGCCTAACAACGTGAGATCTGTCACAACTATGTCCACTTTCAAGCAAGCAACACAACAAAGCAAACTGAAACCTTTTCTATTTTCTGTGATTAAAAACACTATGTGGTTGTGCATGTGTCTGTAGTTTATGTCTGTGGGGTGGACATGGCTTTGTCTTTGAGTGGGCGTGCAATACATTTTAATGTAAAGAACATTGGGTATACTTGTAATTCCACGGTCCATACCAGTTGGTGGCGGTAATGCACCATAACGTTGTTTGCCAACCGCCATAAAACATCAAGAAGAAGAAGTTTGGCAATAGTCGGAAGAGGGCGCAAGCGCAGTTAATTAGATGTGAAACACCTAGCTCCCAGAAGACGAAGAAGCATCCTGAACGGCCGGTAGGTCCCTATCGTATCCGGTAGTATCTTCGGTTCAGTTGTCCGGGAAACCCGCCATGTACGAGCACTTCGTTTAAAACACGTTTCTGAGGAGAAGCGCTTGTAACTTTGCTTATATGTCTGACCCGCGGGGCGCTTAGTTTAGCGAGACACAGATGACAAGCTAGCCGCCCGCGAGAATTTATGAAACAAGCAGCTAGCTTAAGCGGTGTCTAGCCACGGTTGAATCTTATCATTAAGGCGAACGTTCGCTAAAATCCAACATGACCCAGCAAGCTGCTGCTCTACAGACCTACAACAATGAACTTGTCAAGTGTAAGTGACCTGTTTTCTTGTCGATAACTAACTTGATGGATTTAGTAGTCATTGAAAATAGTGTGATGCTAGTTATTAACTGCAGTTAACAGTTTTGGCGGCGGGTTTGTCCACAAAGATGTGACAAAGTGTCTAACGTTAAACTACAGAGAACATGTCTTCCTCTTGACGGAATTGGTTTTGGATGTAAAGTTAACGTTGGCTCCAAACGTACTCACTTTCTAGTGTTTTCGAAACAGGTTGTGAGTCTGACAGCAGGGGTACAGACACCTGAGATGTTAAGGTTCTCTCTTCTGCTTGGAACTGTTCTAGTTCTTGACCTGCCAGGAAACAGGATAGAATCTGAATAACCTACACAGATTATGCTGCCGGTCTATCACCTGGAAATAAGCCTTTAACCCTCTGCAGACCACATTAGTGCCACTGAAGGCTAACAGCTATCATTTTTTAACACATTGAGTTGGTTTATTCTCTCTGTAACAAATGTGTTGGTCGTACAATAAGAGTTTGCAATATGATTTTTACTTCATTAGTAATATAAATACAAATTTGGGTGAAAGTCAAGTGTTTAAGTGACATGTTATTTCTGGCTTCAGGATATGTTATAGCAAATTAAAGCAATTTAATAATCACCTCAGATTTAAATACTTATAAATACAATTCTTTCACAATGTGCTAGAGCTGCCACTAACAATTATTTTCCTAATCAATAAATGTTGATTATTTTTAGATTAATCGTCTAGCCTAATAATCACAATTTCCTTAGAGGTAACGTCAAATTGCGTGTTATGTCCGACCAACAGTCCAAAACCTCAGAGATATTCAGATTACAATAATATGAAACAGAGAAAAAACACATTTTAGATCTGGAACTACACAGTGTTTGTCATTTTTGCTTGACAAGTAACTTCAAATTCTGACAAATCGTTTAATCACTGATATAATAAGTAACAACCCGTCATCACACAGGCACAGGATCATCTGTCACTGTCCTAACCTGATCCAGTGAGGCTCTGGTTCAGTAAACTTTTTTTTATCTTCTCCGTCAGGTATTGAGGACCTGTGCTCCAAGCGGGAGGAGTTGAACCGGCAGATCAAGCAGGAGGAAGAGGAGAAGGAACGACTGCAGCACGACATCCGCGTCCTCTCAGAGAAGCTGAGCAGAGTCAACGAGAGCCTGGCACAAAGGCTCGCCGCCCGCGCCACTTTTGACCGCACCATTGCCGAGACCGAGGCTGCATATACCAAGGTGTGTGTGTGTGTGTGTGTGTGTGTGTGTGTGTGTGTGTGTGTGTGTGTGTGTGTGTGTGTTGACTGTGAACAATATTGTTATTGTTCAGCAGGGGGGCAGGTCAAGGGACATGTGGCTATTGGTAAATGTAGTGTAGTGGAAGCAGATATATAGTGATGGTGGTTGGCCTAGCCTAAGCAGATACAATGCAGATATAAGGCCAAGTATCTGCTCTTTGTGTTGGTTTCGAGTAGGATTTAAAGGCAGATTAAAGGTACGTTAGGTCAGGGCTACAGAATGGTGTGGCTTCAGTAGGTTTCTGACAGCACATCCTGATAGCCACTACAGGGCCTAATGATTGGTCAAATATCATTTAACATGAATGCTGGGCATGTGTATTGTTAACAGGCTAATGAACTGACTCTGCTGCCAGTTCAGATTATTTTTATTTGCCCAAATCGTTGACATTATCTTTCTCTGTGGTTTGTTCTTTAATAGTCAGTGACCCAACATCATGTTGTCTTTACATACCACTTACTGATGCTGAACTCCCTGAGCACTCGCGCTAATCACTGCAAACAAACACTCCAAAGCTGCTCTTATTAAAAAACAACAAGACGTTCAGCAGTGCCTGGCTCCCTTTTTTAAATGACTTTTAGCTGCTTTCAGCTGTACCAGGTAATATTTTTACTTCTTCTACTTAGTATCTACAGTATATTTAATGGAATTGTTTTTTTTCTTTTTTTTCACCCGTAGATCTTGGAGAGTTCCCAGTCTCTTCTGAGCGTCCTGAAGCAGGAAGCAGGAAACCTCAGTAAAGCCACCGAGCCGCGGAGGAAGGAGCACTAATGGCAATGAGAGGTCACTGAACTCTCAAACTGACCATGACAGAACACTTGACACAGCAGTCAACACAATTTATACTCCACTCTGGACTATTTGTAATATATTTGATTGATTTATTGTAAGTTCCTTATTCTAATAAATGTGTTTATCACTCTCATGTCTCTTCCTTTTTGATAAAACAGAAAGACCGCATTTTAGTTTAGTTGGGAGTAAGTCTTTTTTTTCTTTTCCCTTTATAGAGGCATATACCCTGTAGAAACAAAAACTTGTTTTTTGTCCAGGAGACTTGAGATTTCTCAGGCCTTTTATCTCCAATTTTCGACTCAGATTTCACTTGCTTACTATCAAATCTCAAGAAAAGCGAACATGGTGCTTCTCAGGATGGAAATGACACACGTACAGTTTTAACATTTGTTCAAGTCTTCTATTTATTGAGCTTTTATTTGTACAAGTATGACATCACTTTGTTTTTTTTTTGTTTTTTTTATTTGCCCAAATCGTTGACAATAACTTTACAGTAAGAACATCTGCTGCGATGTAGATTTACAGACGAGGGGGAAAAGGAAAGGGGAGGAACAAGATGGAGCTTCTACCACAGAGTCGCTACAGTGTGACCGACACAAACTGCTAACTTTGCAACAGGAGTGGACAGATGGGGGGGAAAGACTGACCACATGTACACTTCAGAAGTCAAGTTGTGTGTCTCTATGTTCCAGTAATGGCCATCAGAAAAGATCAGTGGAGATTCCCTCTCTGCCTTTTTGGTCCTTCAGTTCCACAGAAAGACAGAGAGCTAAAGATTCCCACAAAAGAGTACACGTCCTCTTTGGGGTTTTGGTCGTTGAAGGCAGCAGTTACCACAGATGGATCCACAGGCGTGTCATGTGACCGTTAACCACGGCTCCACAGCAGGTCCAAGGGACGCTGTCTATGGGCCAGATTATACCTAAAGAACCACACCAATGTGTTAGGGGAGTTTTAGCTCAAGTCACGTTTTTGCTGACTGTTTTCAAATGCGTACCATACAGTTTTGTGTTTTCCCTACTGTTTCTAGTAGCCATTGGTCTCCATTCATTCCATCATGGTATGAAAATGTATTAGACTCTCAAAACTTGCTTGGTTTATGTAATCCATCACAAGGAACATTGAGTGTGAGTTTAAGTGCAGATTCATTTGTAAAGTCTGCACTGCACATTATAAGGCTGGGTAATTTTGAACCAATAATATTTGGTACAGATTGAGTACATCCAAGTACAGAACGCTTGCTCAGATTCGTAATCTTAATTATTTATTTTCTTACCAATTTTTTTATCAGACAATTACCGATTTTAAATAAAACATTTGCCAGTGTTAGACTGCAACATTATTGTTCTGCTGCTTGTGTTTAGGAACATTTAACTTAAGAAGTTAGCCTCTTGTTAAACAAAAACTGTGTAAACATTTTTTTTTTAAAGAGTTTTAGATCATTTTGGTATGGAAACAGGTATTTCAAATGACACCCAGCCCTACTGCATTATGATGCAACAATAATGGGACCTTATACAAGTCAAGCAAGTTTCAAGCTATATACTGTATTAAGGGCAGGGCACAAAATTTGCACTAGGGTTTTTAACATTCACTAGCCATTTGGCTGGTGGACAAAACACCCTGATTAAGGGTCTTCTAGTAGATTTTCATACCATATGAAATTGGGTGGAAATCAATGGATTCGCAGTAATTAGCAAGTTGGCTATAATGCAAAGTATATGTGATTTGTAGGCTGCTAAATGGGCTAATACATGCTAAATTACTGGTATGGTCCTGTTTAAAGCAACTGTACATCAGAGGGTGACGCATCAAGTCAACTGGCCAATAACAACAAGTAAAAAGAAGGACTTTAGGGGGATTTTTGCGGGTAAATTCCGGTCAAAGATGAAGCCCTGGAACGTGTGTGGAAAACCGCACTTGGCCTACGGTTTGTTGTCACAGCGACAAGGCCGACAATCATTTTTTGACTTTTGATGCAAGGCTGTGGCAAACAGAGTAAAAAAGTGGACATGGCATTCATCGGCAGCGCATTCATTGTGTACAATTGAAGAGTTCTTTTCCAAAACATTCGTTCATTTTGATTTCTTTTTAAAATCAATACCTGCAGTCTAAAAAATTGATTCTGCCAACCAGAGGCTCAAAATTCTTACTCGTCTACTGTTTCTGACATACAATCAATGGTTGTATAATAACAGGTGTCAATGGTGGCTTCAACTCTTCAACTAGACTTCTTGTTCTTTTAAGCACATTTCCTCTGTCGCCTACTCTGTTCCTTCTCATGAGGTGCAAAACAAAGCTGAAAGCATGACAGTGCAAAACACATTGAACATCCAAGACTCCAGACGAAACAGAGAATTCCTAAATTCATCAGACAAAGACAAAAAAAAAAAATCTCCTAACAGCAAAATCCAACCTTGATGACTGAACAAACTTCATCTGATTGGAGAAAGGAAAGAAATAACATCTTCGTAGGCTACTTTATGAAAATATGGTGGAAACTGTACAACAATACTGGCCGAAGGGTCAATCCTGGATGTGTAAAAAGAATGAATGTGAGGCCTTTACAGCAACACTTTAATCCGTTGGCATTATGAGTTAAAAAAAATCTGGAAACTTGGTGCATTCTTGTATATAAAACAATCTTAATTTAAAAAAATCATTACATATTCTTTCAAACACACACACAATCTTGCATTCGCTCTCACAAACACCCTATATTACGAATGATCATAACCATCGTTGCCCTTCACTACTTCAACGGACCCGGCTTCTTTCTCTGTGGAATGTGAAAGTACATGAGGTCCGACTGAAAAAAACCCAAAAAAAAACAACATAAAAACATCCGGTGGGGCTGTTTGCACCAGTCTGGTTCCTTCCACACCAGCAAATTTGTCTTTACAAAAATGTCTTTTTGTACATGAGCAGGTCTCAGACATGCAAACTTCAACTTTAAGCAGGAATAAATACACGAGAAGCCAGAGAAAAAAAAAAGGTGTCAGGAGGTCTAACAGCGTTTGATAAACGTGACACAGATACCTTAATAGAGGATATACGGAAACATTCTACAGTATGATTCTTGTTTGTCACCAGCAATACGGACATACAGACGTTATTGGCCAAGGTCACTTTTTCCAAGCGTTCAATCAGAAATCAGAGCTGCTGCTGACTGACAGAAATCTTCCCTGGGGTGCATATTTCCCCCTCCCTTATCGCAGAGAAGGGAAGTGCGTTGAAGTTTGCTTGCTGTTAAGACTCTTCTGCCAAACGTCCAGCAGCTTCAGTACAGCATAGTTTGCCAGAAAACATACAAAAACCTAAAAAGGCATACAGAAGCTTTACAGTAAAAGATAACCAACAAAGCTGTTGGCCGAAATCAAAACATGCAGGTACAAAAACAAACAAACAAAAAAAAAAAAGACAAAAAACTACAATTGTGGCACCCTTTCACCATTTTTTGTTTTTGTGTTTTGAGTGTGCCAGCGATCTACACAAGCGGACGTGTCCTCCACCACGTCCTACATTGTTTTTGGAGAACATCCTAATGACATGTTTCCATGCTAACACTGAACTCTTGTCACCGTGGCGTTAACCTACACATGGGCACTGGTGGCTTCCTGTTTCTTTTGAGGAGTTTGGTCACTCGCTTTCAGCTCCTCTCGCTTGTCAACATTCTCCCCCCTCCAAAAAAAAACCTGAAGCAAAAATGTTGAAGTTGATACGCAGACTTGGAAGCAGAGGATCACAGGAGGGACGTGAAGCCTGCAAAACTTCCTCCAGAGTCCGGAGAGGAAGACAAGACGTCTCTCTAGATGTTTGACAATGGATTTGATTCCCATCGGATGTTTTGTGAGTGAGGATGAGGGGAGGAGGGGCGCCGACAGATCAACTGTCCAGGACTGCAGGGGGGGGAACACAGTCCAGCTGCTTTTGGATTTGTTGCGTCAGGTCAGGAAGAAGGTGGGAATCGAACACCAGCCACCTGGCAAAAAGCTGTTCTGCTCTGATATGCAGTTGATAACGTGGCATATAGTGGTACCATGGCAGGAAATCAGCCAAAAAAACAAACAAAAAAAACAACAACATAAAACTCCACTGTGTTTCCTGTCTGATCAGGAAGATGTGCTTGGAGGCGGCTGGAGGAGTGTAGAGCTGGAGGCAGTTCAGGCCCGGGTGTGACAGACCTCGCTTGGGCTCTGGCTGCAGTCTGGTCCCGCAGGTGTGATGCTACTGTACAGCTGATTGGTCCGAGTGATCAGAAGTAAAGAGCGGGCTCGCTGCTGTAGTCAGACAGGGAGGAGCTGTCTGCCGGCGTGAGCTGAGGAGAAACGGCAAAGTTTAAATGTTTAAAATTCATTGGCTGAGCAAACTGAAAGCTAATGTCGTTATAAAACAGACATCTTTTACTCTTATTGTTCAAAGTTCAATGTTTTTGACTTGATAATTATTATTATTTTTTGGCAATATATTCCTACACCTGTATACGTCTGATTTAAGTTTTCTGCCACTGACATGTACAAACAGGTGCTGTGTGCTGCTACTACTTTTTACCTTTTCTCTTGAGCACAGAACGTTTATAATTGTGACTTTCCACTAAACTTTTCTCACATTTTTCTGTCTTGTCAGTATTTTTGTCTGTTTTGATTTATTAATACTGTCTTCTAAAGTGGGAGACGTATAAATTGTGTAAAAAAATCATGTTCTGCAGGTAAAATAGGATCATTTGTACTTAATGAGGACCTGCTCTCCTTATGTGACTATGGATGTGAATTATTTTGTCTTTCATCCATTTTCGGTAACAGCGGAAACCTATTTTCCACATACAAGGTGCTGACAGGATTCATCAACTAACATTTAAGACTATTTTGTTATCATCACTAGAACACCGTACCACAAAAACTACAAAATTAAGACCTTTAAGTACCAATTTAAGACATAAAACTGCACACTTAAAAAGGCACAATCCACAATCAATAATCCATCCATAATGTAAGGAAAAAGGGTTGCCCCACCACCAAAAATCAAAACAAGATGGGAACCTGCTTTCCCTCTCAATTAATCTGCAGTCACTTCTCAGATGTTAGATTTGTTGCTTTTCTCTTTGGGACTTTGGGAACTTGTGATTTGCATTTTTCACTATTTCTAACCCATATCAAAGCCTTACGTGTCATTAATTTGTGTGCGTAAATGAAGAACACAGAGTCAACACTGGGAGACGATGTAAACTCAGAACGGTGTGAACAGAATGATGGCTGGACATCTAAAGTGGGACCTAGTTGAGAGGAGACGGGACCTGGTTCTCGACTCTAAAAACAGAGCCTGTGTGAAAAAGCAGCTTTAAACTTGATGAATGGAGAAGTTCTCTCACCATAACTTCCTCTGTCACCTGTGTCTGCTGGGAAGTGGTGTCCTCCTGGTAAACACTGTCATCATGCTTGTGCTCCTGCCAGGCGCTGAAGTCCACCGAGTGCTTGGGAACATAGCTGGAAAGGTCTGCAGACAAGAAAAAGACATTATTAAAACTTTAATAAACTTTATTCTCCATGTGCTGTTGCCACTGTTAAACCTTAATTCATTTTATTTATATATTCGGTATACTAATGTGTTTGTAACTTTCCCTTTTTTCAAAAAGAACCTAGCAATGATTTATAAGATATTACTTTTTTGAATGTTGTAAGTAGAAATAAGTGAGCTGATGAAGTCAAAATGGAAACAGACAATTTAAGTGTAGTTCACAATTTGTCCAGTAGGGGTTTCTGTCATCATACTTCATTTCATCTGTCTCCATTACACTTGCAGCATGCACATGAGGGTATTGATGCTGATATAATAAGGGAGCAATGACCTGATCACACAACTTTGTAGTTTTGACATGAGAAAAAAAAAGAGCTTGTTGATTAAAATGAATTCATCACATCTGACTTCAAAATCAACTCAAAAGCCTCTGTGACTCAGCCTCAGCTTAAGCTATATACGTCAACAGCTTTACAAGGCAGGTGTTAAGGGATGGGCTGCCGTATGTAAACTGATTAGGAATAAAATAATAAGATAATGCAGTCAGATAGTCCTCCTCTCTTATCCCTGTTCCCTTCTTCCAAGATCTCGCAGATCTTCACTTCATCCCTCAAAGAGCTGGAGGATTTCCTTATTAGAAATATATACCAAAATACCACTGGATACAGTTTTATACTTGTTTTAATGTATGTCTTGTACACACAATATGTCCATCACTGTGCTTCCTCCATAAGATCCTTGTCCTTATAATAAATAAATAAATAAAAGTACACTATATGATGCTGTTTTGCTGCAAATCTCTCCTTCAAATACACTTTTTTTGACATTTAGTAACTGCTGTTGATCCTGCCCTCTATTAACATTTTGGTTCTTGTTTATCTATTCTTACCACTGCACAAAACCACCCTCCTTAGTTTTTTTCTCCTGCTAATACTTCTGATTTTATTTACTCATTATTTCATTTTTCTTGATCTCATGTGTCCCAGAAAAGCCTTCCGCTAACTCTGCTTTTACATAAGTGCTGAATAAATACACTTGATGATATGATTTGTATTTATTTCCATCCGAAGAGGAAAGCTCATGGGGTGTCCAAAATGGAAAGGGTTCATCCTCTGAGAAGCATGAATGTGCTCAGTAAACTTAATGACAATCCTGCCAGCAAATGTTGATTTTTCTGGTATCACAAGTAGAAATATTGACCTAATGGCAGCTTCAAAGTTCAATGGGTCACCAGCCAAAACATTCAAAGGGATTCACCCTGTGGGGACCACGAATATCTACAGGGACGTTAAAGAGACAATGGGCCATTAGATTTCCAGATACCTTGTTGTGGACTTAGACAAGTAGAAATTTTGACCTAATGGTTGCTTCAGAGGAAAGGTCAGAAGGCCACCAAAATCATTAGGGATCATCCTTTGGGGACCATAAACATTTGCAGGAAACTTTACAGCAATGTGGTCAATAGATGTTGAGATGTCTAGACCAAAGTGTTGGACAAAAGACAGACATTTTAATGCTGCTAGTGGGGTTAAAACTGCACATCCAGCCTGCGTGTTCACCACAAAAACACAAAATTAACCGTGTTTCTCTCCCCCGTCACATTTCACGTTGTCTCACCGTTGCTGTTGGTCGTGTGCGTGGGCGAGCTGGTGAAACTGGGTCGAGGGATGTGGATGCGTCCCACCATGCTTGGCTGTTCGTCCGCCACTTTCCCATCCGGTTTCTCCTCCTCGTCCTCCTCCCCGCTGTCCCACGCGCTGCTCTCCGACGGATACTCGTACGTACTCTTGAGACTCGACTCATTGAAAGAGATCTTGAGCTGGAAAAGACACGGAGACAGAAAAATTAGAATAAGCGATTATTATCTTTGGCATGTTATTGAACTGCTTGATTTGGCAATATTGTTCATTGTTTTGCTGTCCTGATAAAGTGTTTTTCCCAATTAATTAATAGAAAAAAATAACACTGGCAGAAAGAACAAACAACTGCTGATTTCCCCTGCCTCCATATTTTATTTTCACTTCAGTGGCACCATATAAAGACAATAACACCAGTCACCAGCCAAACGCCAGTACATTTTGGTTGTGGTTGGTAAACTTGGGCAGGAGCCTGTTCATGATTTTGGGGAGTTTTGATTTTTAATAGCTGGATGGCAAATAAGAAAAGGAGACAATAAGGTACAGTAGTTTCCTGATAGGAACTACTGTTTCCACAAAATGTATTTTCTCCCCAAAGGCCACTGTTCACACCTCAAACTCATTAGCCACTTTGGTCAGTTTACATAGGGACCTTTTTGGGCCCCATGCAAGATTTGACCCCCCCCCCATGCATAGCATAGCTCAAGGGCCATTTACTAGCACTTTACATGGCTTTCAACCACATCTATCTATCTATGTGTGTGTGTGTGTGTGCGTGTACCCATATAGGAGCACCTGTTATTACGTGACTAGAGTTCCATAGGTCACGTGATAACAACCGAGCCATCTCCATGACAACTGAGCAAACTCCGTCCACCCATGAGGGCCGTAAAATGCAGTTGAGAACTCTAACTCTAAACTAAGTGGATCTCCAGTTAAGATTTGTTTTTTGTCAATTTTCACGATCAACCCAAATTAGTTTGGGTTGTTAACTGAGTTTACATTTTCAATTTGTTTCGGAGGCGGGTGTAACTGAGAGGCTCCAAGCAGCCACTTGTATGGCTTCTGCAGACCAGCTCTTTGTTTACAAGCCAGATGTGTTTACCAAGAAAACAAACCACCCACTGTTGACCAAACTTCACAGGCATCAGCAAAGATTTAAAAGTGTCAGATTTCTTCTCGTTTCAAAGCACAGACTTTAACATAATACTGACATCACTCTCCTTCAAGACTGCTGCCTTTTATGAGCACAGTAAACATTAACAGATTATTACTTCCTTGTTGCGCTGTAATTAAACCATCTATACTGAACATTTTCATGTGTCTCACCCCTTTGCTATCACTCCAGTAATGCCAGTTCAGCTCAGCATGAACCAACTACCTCATAACTTATTCAACAGAGCTTTTAATTGGGATTCTTGGAGAGCCAGCTGCAGTGTGTTTAGGCCTGTCTGTGGCTGCATGTACTGTACTTTGCGTGTCCTCTAAGTGGGACAGGTGGCAGCCTTACAGGAGCTTGGGGCCTGTGATTGATCGTCTCAGAGTGTTCGCTGTAAGACATGTCTGTTTGGCAACGCTTCAGTGGTCTGCAAACATGGATCCGTGGGGTGAGACGGGCCCTCGCACTTTGCGGCACCGTGTAATCCAACATGAATGGCAACTCTGCGACCAGAGACTTCAGTGGTTTCAGCTGTCAGCGAGCACACTGACTGGCATTTATTCTCAAAGGAGACATCTCACCCTTTTAGAAGAAGAATGTGACAGGTTCTCTGAGAAGTTACTGCTTCAATAACATTTTCAGGATAGCACTGAAGTTTTGAAATTTTGAGCAATCAACATCTGTCAGTTTTTACAAGAACTGATAATACTCTAATTAGCTGCACAATATGACTCCTTGATTATTTATTATAGGGGTGTTTCTTCTTTTCTTCTGTTTGTACATGTTTTTTGTATGCCATATTTTTGTATACCATATCAAAAGACAAGTTATTTTTCCATCAGTACACCTCTATATTGTATGATTTCATATTATAGTGCAGTCTTCACTTCTCTTTTGGCACTCTCACACCTGATGGATACAGTTTTAGAATGACAGAAAAACCACAGATGGTTTCTAATAAGTTGCCATTCATCTATTCTGGAAACATGTTTGCATTGCAAAAAGGTTTTATTTTCTCTTCTGAGTTGCCACGGAGAAGACTGCCGACACGCACACACATGTAACAGCAGGTTTGTCCGTCAGCTGACTGCTCTTAACGTACTGTACCTGGCTCCATCTACTCTGCAGGCCGTGATCTAAATCTGCCCTAATCTCCATCACAAGGCCACAAGCCAGCAACACCGCCTCGGACTCAAGACCAGTCAGGGTTCACACTTAATCTCAATTTCAAAATGTCATGCTTGTTCCATATGCTTTATGGCTTCTTAATGGAGAGGTCGTTTTTTTGCAACATGATATGCGAGTCTGTGTGTCAAAAAGATGTGAGTACGCATGGAACCACACTTTTTCTTACACAATACTTCTTACTCAATAACCTGGGAATTAAACACATTTCCTCACTTTTACAGACATCAGAGTCCTTCTGAAGCAATTTCCTGGTCTTTAAGACAAATTGTAGTTAAAAGTTTTTAAAAAATACTGGATTTGTACACCAACCTTTTCTTATTCATTATGGACATTTCAATGGAGAAAAGCCACTGAATGTAGTGCGACTCTTCTAGTGCACGACACACAAAAACATTATTACTTTGAATGATACAAGTATTTCCATTTAATCAAAAAAGAAAGACTGATTAAAGGCTTAGAGGTTCAGGACAATAGTTTATAGATTTAGGATGAGGGTCTATAGATTCAGAACAAGGTCTATAGATATAAAATAGCGTCTGCAGATTTAGAACAAGAGTCTATAGATTACAAATGAAGGTCAACAGATTAAGAAGAGAGGTCTATAGCTTCAGGATGAGGGTGTACAGATTACAGACAAGGCTCTATAGATTACAAATGAGGGTCTAGATTTCAGATTAGGGTCTAAACATTAAGGACGAAGGCCTAGGGATTCTGGACAAGTGTCTATAGATTAAAGATGAAGGTCTATAGACTCAAGTTGATGGTCTTTAGGTCCAGGACAACAGATTCAGGACAAGGGTCTATACATTAAGGGCAAAGGTCTATAGATTCAGGACGGGGGTTGACAAATTATGGACAAGGGTCTATAGGTTCCGCACACGGGTCTATAGAGTCTTTAGATGGTGGAGAGTCTACAAATTCAGGATAAAGGTTGAGATTCCAGATTTACATCTATAGATTCTGGAAGAAAGTCTATAGATTCAGTACAATGGCCTATAGATTAAGGACAAAGTCTGTATATTGAGGATGATGGCCTATGAATGAAGGCCACGGGATTATAGATTCAGGATGAGAGTCTATAGATTTAGGGCAACGGTCTATAGATTAAGGACGCGGGCCTATAAATTCAGGACTAGGGTCTTTAGGTTCAGTTAAGGTTTACATTAAGGGCAAGGGTCCATAGACGACCGACTAAGGATCTATAGATTGAGGACAAAGACCCATAGATTCAGCACTAGAGTACACCACTTTCATCACAGATTTCTCTCTTTAAAGTGGCTGGAACATTTGAGGATTAATGACAGATGAGATTTGAAATGGTGAAAATTTCTGGAAATAAATCCTTTTGAGGATCTCCTCTGGACCTTCGTAATCATTTTCTGATGATTTAATAGTTGCTGATATCTGATTAGGGCTAATAAAAAATAATAATAATAAATCTCATATCATTGAGATAATGATATCAGTAAGGAGGCTGTATCGTTTTGCTTTTTTGTTCACAGATCAGTCTGTGAACTAAACAATGAGCCTTTACAACTGTAATCTTTCAACCAATTACTCATTAATGTTACCAAATGTTAAGTACTTTAATATTTAGTCTGTGTTTTTTGGTTTTTACCCATGACGTCGCAATGTTCAGCTACATCAACTGTTTTACATTTCTGCCTCAAGTTCCTTAAGGTTTCAAGGTAAGGTATTTCAAAAAATAACAAAAAAAATGATCATACTGCAAACCTCTTCAGCTAGAAAATATCAGTATCAAAAGTTCAGGGATAATGGCTTGTTCTTTAAGAAGATAACAAGTACATATAAATGTGATAATTTGAGTTAAACACCTGACCTTTCAATGCTGACCAAACTACAAGTAATAACAATTCTGTTTCAACCCTGACAGATCTCGCTTTTCAGTCACTGGATTTTCAACAAAACAACTGTATCTTTTTCCTTTTTTTTTTAAATCTTGACAGCCAGACTAGGTTTCCACATTAGTACTCAGCCATAGTAACAGTACAATCCACAAAAAACATCTCTAAAAAGGGCCATCAGTCCCAGGCATCGTCTATTTTTAGCCCCAAAACCTCCTTTTTTAGTTCCTGTGTTAAGTCTTACACCACAAAAAAGCGTTTCCTTGCTAAACTGGTATCCTGTCTTGGAGGAAGTCTCTGGATGCCAAAAGCGAGTCTATCAATAAATCAGACTAGCTGCTGGGCTTGCTTCCTCTTTCACTGTCTTTCACTTTTCTTTTTGTCTCGTCTACCAGCACTCGTCTCACATGAGACTCTTGTTAGATGACTCTGCAATGCCTTAGTCAATGTTAACAATGTTAACAGTTTAGCTGTTTAGCTGCACAATTAGTGGAAAAGAAAGTGGAACAATACAATTAGGGTAACAGAACTGTGACCTTTATATATAAAGGGACCTCTCCCAGCCTGCTGCTGCTCATGTTTGAGCTTCAGTTGTGGGTCTTTTTCATCTCTATGATAAAAGCCTGCATCATGGAGGCAGAAGTGATTCGTCTTCTGTCCTCAGGCTGTGGGATGGGCCAGTAGGGGCCCAATTCAGGCCAACCGGGGCCCGACTCAGCCCTGCTGTCTTTCTCATTCACCACAGGGCACTCAGACAGGACTCTGCGGCATTGACAGGACACCAGCAACTGACCAATTATTCTGGTTTTGTTTTATATTTATAAAAGTCTGACTGATGTATCGCAGTATGTGTGTGCATGTGTGTGAGAAGCTGATGCTTTGCATCGGCTCATGTTAAAATAAATGGGATTTTTTTTTCTCTGACATGCAACTTGATTTGAAAACAGCACAGGAAGATACTGTTCAGGAAATTACATTAGGTTGGTATTATTAATAAAACAGGTCACTTGCATGTAGCAAGTCTTCCAATATGACTGGTTTCAAAGTGTGTCCAGTAAGTACTGCTGTGGGTTTAGACAGTTTAAATAAACAGACAACACTTTCATATAAAACTATCACTTATCATTTCAATATATTTATGTATGTTGTCGCATGAGTAAAGAAAATATTGTGTGTGATAAGATAAAAGAGTTGGAAGGAGGTGATTAATGAAATCTAAAAAATCTTCATTGTAAATATTCCTCTTAATCTAATGTTCTTTTCTTTCACTTATAGCCTCCAGATCTTGATGTGAGAAGTCACTGACACATGTATATTACAAGCAAAGTTGGTATATTGGTGTCTGGGTTAAAGATATGGGGCATTTTGTAGGACTGGAGGAAATTACCCACACTTTGCCTCTCAAAGTGGAAGTAAAATGTGGAATGTGTTGAATCATTATCTAAGATTCTGTGACGTTGAGCATCTTCTCATGCCTGAAGAACTGGGTTATGTGAATGTGTGATAAAATGTAATGGCACACACTGTAAGATAAGAAAGGTATGCTTTTTTAGTTGGGCTTATTTGCTTCTTGTGTTTTTTTTTCTAGCCATCACTGTGGAAACTGCTGCCACCCCCCCCCCCCCACTTTAATTTTCAAATTTAATTTCTGAAGCAGGACATAAAAGTAAGATAGAAATTAAGGAAATGGAGGGAAAGATTTAAAAAAAAGAACTAAAGAAAGGAAAAAATCCTTGCGACACAATCAAACTGTTCAGGAAGTTAGTAGAATCATTTCAGCTCTGTGGTACATTTTTTTTGCTTGCTCTGGAAAAAAAGAGGGGTTTTGAGGCTGAATACAAAATGAAAACGACTTGTTAGGGCTGTGGTTGTCTGCAGAGTCGGGAGCTGCTGCAGCGGCTTCGACACAGTCAGACTGAGACATCAGACAGGGGAAGATGCCGAGCTGAGTAAATAATTTTTCTGCTGAAATTTACTCCACAAGTTTCTTCCACGCAAGTTTCATCAGCTCTGCTTTTTTGCTGTTTGCATGTTGCATATGAGGCACAAAGGGACACAAGGGAAGACGGACAAAAGGAGAAGTGAGGGAGAGAGGAAGAAGAGAGTCAGCAGATGAGATTATGTCTTCATGAATGTGCCTCGGCCAATAGGCGAGATGGGAGCTCTGCCAGGAATTTTTTCCAGGCCACCCAGCATGGCGTGTCCTCATTTGGTGAAAAGTGGTTCCTACTGAATGGACACACACACACACACACACACACACAGAGGGCAAGATCCCTGGAAGTGCTGATTGGGTTGAACTTGAAAGCTGCTGAGTTACAGTGGAGGTAGGACACAATAGCGCAGCTAACAACTGAGGGTGTAGCATGTGAGCGTTTGTGTTTACATGACGTGCGTCTGTCTGGTTTTGCATCTCTTCAAAATGTGCTTCTATATTTATCTCGGTGGGGCCAGGTGGCATAGGGAGTGGTGTGTACAGTCATGTTGGTATTGGGTGTGCACCTGCTCATATACAGTATGTGTAGAAAAGCATCCAATGGCTGGTGGAAATTGAATTTTCTGCCAAAACACTGTACCTAATATGGCACGTTTAAGTCCTCTAAAAGGACTAACTGACCAGGTGCCTGATTAGAGCTAATCTCCAGCCAGGTAGATAATATTAGAACAGCACCACAATGAACCGGCTGAGGAGTTTAGCTGCAGCTGCATTAGCGCCTGAAGAGAGGGATAATAAAGCCTACATGTACTCAAACAAAGCCTGTGGTGTACCTCTCCGCTGTGCTGGTGAATTAGGATAACTAGTGAACTAGACTAGAGGACCCTATTTAGGGAAACAAAGTGATGGGTGCGTCATTAATGACCAGATGGAGAAGATATTCACGTCACATTTCAAAAGTCGGCTCTTTCTTTTATCCATTTTTTATTGTGTCCTACATTTAAGACAAGCTCTTCCAGCGAACAACCTTTTACAGCTGCACTCGTAAAATAAGCTTAAAAGAATATTGTGACATTTTGAGTTAATCAGTTTTTGAGAAAAAAATCAGTATCAGTTTCATTTCTGTATGTTTAAATAGGCCCATGATGTGTTTAGCATAGCTCAGCATAAACACTGAAAGCAGGGGGAAACTGCTCAAAGATGCCTTCTGACAAAAGGATTATATAATTAAAGTCCAAGACTTTTTCAAGTAAATATGGAGGAGTCCAGGTGACTAGGCAACATCGTACTACCAACAAACCAACACAGTAAATACTTATATCTTCATCAATAATATCACTCCAAGTCATCCAAAACACACAACCAAAAAATGTGTAATTTTTAGGACAATTTTAACCATAAATAAATTAAATAAATACGGATTAAATTATCTTTTTAACCTGAAAAACGCAGTTGGAAGAACCCCTTTACAGCCCTGAGTAATGTCTGCAGGTATTCCTTTGAGGCTGCATACAGCCCACACCTGTAAGGTAGTGCAGCCTGTATGTAACCTGAGAGACAGACCCCAGGACAAAAAAAAAAAAGACAACGAAGCACTCGCCACACTACCTGCTGCTGTTTGTTAAGCTTATTGCTCAGAGGGTATGGTAATAAATGAAGGCGACTCAGATGGGCAACAAGTTCACTCTTCTCTCATCTGGACTATGGTGCAGGACTGTAAGAGCACCACAAACAAAATTCCATTCATCTCCATTGTATTGGGGTGGAGGCAGAAATCTCAGAGGCAGAAATCTAAAAAACCTGGACAAATAAAACAAACTGCACTGATAGATTTTTTTTGTTTTTTTAATTTTTATGTTGTTATTTATAGACTAATGACGGTCTTGTATTATCCCTACCAATACCAACTGTATTACTTATTATTCACATTATTTTTGTTAATTTCATTCCTTAACATTGTCTTTCATAATCATAATTGTGCTTTGGCAACACATGTCAAATGTCATGCCAATGAAGCCTATTGAATTGAACTGATACCACTAGAGGGAAGTGAGAAAGTAGTATTTTTCATCCCTTTTTGACCCTTTAAATATGGACCAGGAGGAGAGAGGCCGTAGTGTATTTGAGGAAAAAATAAGTTCACCTCTGTGAAGCAACGTAAAGTCCCAAAACACAATAATACATCACCCCAAATAGGCCGTCAGTGGTAGATGATGATCATTTTGAGCTGAATTGAGTTTCAGGAAACTTTGACGTTCCTGTCCATGTTCAATGATTGGCATACTTGTGCAATAAGGAAACAGCGATTGTAACTGATAGCAACATAAAATGTGCTTTGATTGTGATTTACTGTAATGATTACTCTTCTGTGTGGACAAGAATGCCACAACTAAGGACACATCACTAAAAACAAAACCTTCACAGTAATCATGAGTAGCCTAATTTGCCGACTCCCTATAGCAGACACACCTATAGCAGCAAATTTCCTTCAATGAGCTTGCAGCAGAGACGGCTAACAAAACAACTTGTTGGATGCAGGGATTCAATCCTGTAGTCCAGCTCCAAACCAAATATCAGACCTTTAGGCTATCAGTGACCCAAAACATTTGAGAAAAAGGTCAGCGCACACTGAAGCTAAAACCGCAGTACACCTACTGAAAACGCCTGTGGCTGTATTCCATGCAGTAGATTCCAGTCAAATGTGCACGCTCTTGTGTAGGTGTTGTCAGATTTCTCATCATATATGGAGGTTGAATCAGTTCGTGGTTTATGTGGAAATGCTTCAAGTGCTACAACCATCAATGATCAAGTATCACAACACTGATTTAACTGTGGAAACTTGTTCACGAGTGTAGGTGGTTGGTGCTCACAGTTCTGGCTGGGTGACGTGGGCAGCAAGCAGTGCAAAATCTGTGTTTACACTGCCTGTCTCAAGACCGTGTGAGTCACTGCTGTAATAGTATGCCCTTTGTAGCCGAGTACGAGTACGAGTGTGTGTGTTTTAGTCTCCCTGTGCTATCAGGATTGGATTATCTGACTGATAAGGAATGAACGGGAGAGGAGACACATTTCCCGAACTTGTTTGTATCAAAGAGCCCCTCAAATAGATCTGCCGCAGACCAGTGCAGCCGTTTTAAACAATATTTTGTCCCATCTAAGAACACTTTTGCTGATAAGAATGAGCTGGCTAATATAACTGCACACACTGTATATGTAAGGTGACACCAGCAGGGTGGAGATCGAAACCTATCAGCAATCCACACAATCCTCATTGTGGGAGCGTTTAGGGCGTTTGATACATAAAAGCTGGACTGCTGAATGAATGTGTAGATGGTCGGGTGTGTCTGAAAAGCCACAATTAGGACGAAGGACAGGATAGGATCCCGCACACTGGATCAGGATCGAGGATATTCTCTGAGGAAGATCTATGTTGGATCAGAACCTAATTGTTAATAAAATGGTTTTTCCATTTTTTTCTCTTCTTAATCTTCTATTTCTGAACCTTTAGGAAGTGAAATCATGGTTAAATTAAACTAAACTATGGCTAATGTGGACCTCCTATAATTCCTTTAAGGGGTCCCTGGGATGACCCTGGTTTTCAGGGGTCAATATGTGGAACTTCTTACTCACAGAACTCCAAACGGATCATCAATGGCTTCTCCGGGCACTGTCTCCAGATTTCAAAGCCAGAGAGTGGAAGAATAGCCAATGGGTGTGTCTCACATTGATCCTTTCTTCAACTGGTAGTGAATGGCTGTACAGTCAATTGGATTTTGGGCGGAGATAAGGCTATTGTTTCATTGAACCTTGGGACAGAGATGAGTCAATGATCGACAGTTTCAAGGAGGCACATGATAAAGATGTCACATACCAAATAAGGTGGATAGTGTGCACACCCAGGAAAAACGGCAGCATGAAGACCTCGAAGGTCGAAATGTTGCAAGAATAAAGATTTTTTGGGGGAGCTTGCAATATTCAGTGTGCGGACTACTTCTCTTTTTCCTTTGAATGTTTGTCACGTATACAACATATTTTACAGGAGTTTCGTATAGTGTAAACAGTGATGATAATAAACTGTACAACATTGTTTAGTCATGCACCTGGAGTTGTAGTAGTTGCATTCTCGTTCTTCTCAATGGACCTCTTAACATAAACACAGCTGCAGCTAATTAAATGAATTAATGAATATGTCTGCTTGTTTCTTAGCTCACCTAAATCAATGTCATTTTGCAGTTCTACCAGGAGTAAGATAAGAAGAACAATGTACGTTTTATTTGTGTGGATTCAGTACAGAGAGGCCCAGGGTGTTTTTAGCTTAGCTTAGCACAAAGACAGGAAGCAGAAGGAAACGGCTATCTTCTGCCAAAAGGAGAAAAATACACCTTACAAAAGCCCAAAACTGTCTTTTTTTACAAGTTGTATCTTGTTAACTAGCAACCAATCTCATTACTGAACACAAATGGTGGCAAATGGCAATGATCTAGGGAGCTTCCAGCGCACTGGAGCGACTTTGGCTATAGGACCCGTGGCTAATGGTTGATTCTTTGTTCGGTTCACTATGCACTGAACTAGGGACTGTTTAAGGACATATTCAGCGTTATGCATTCTATTAAAAAATGTCCAACTTGGAGTAATGCAAGTTTTTACAGTCTCCAATGCCATACAAATTACAGACATACCAGTATTGGCATATGTCAACCGATACAGTAAGTAATAAGAAACTGCAATACAGAAATGCCAAATATATGAGCACTCACAAGTTTATTTTACAACTGTAAAATGTCCTGCTCACAACTTATTGTGGTCACAATTCTTTAATAACCATATTTAAGGGATCCTCAAAAATGTTTGTTTTTAGCCATGCTAGCAGCTCTGGATGCCAGAGTCAGTCAGTCTCTGGTCTCACCACTTTGGTCCAGACTGAAATATTTGGTGTTTAATGCTAATTAGCAAATGTTAGCATGCTAACTAAGATGGTGAACATGGTAAACATTCCTGATAAATATGAGCATGTTGGCATTGTCACTGTGAGCATACTGCCATGCTAATGTTAGCATTTAGCTTAGGCACCACTGTCTGTGCCAAAGCACAGCCTCACAGAACCACTGGCATGGCTGTAGACTCTTAGACTGTCTCACTTCGCGTTCTTCCATACTTACACTTGCCATTTTGAGTGCATAAGTATGGCAAAATGCAGTGTACTATGAGTACCCGGATGGTGTACTCATAACGGTCAAAACGTTGAGTGTGGAACGCTGCACACTTCTCACCCTCAATGATCACCATCTTGGCTACATAGCAGAAGGGGAGGGATCCCCAACTGAATTGAAGTCAAGTGAGCAAACAAGCCAGCAGATATTTTGACAGCAATCGCAGTCAAATGTTGGCGATTGTCATTTCCAGTAACTGCACAACGGCCGTGTTCAATTAGAGACAACACCACCCTGTCAAGATTCACATACTATGTAAATAAGTACATAGTGTACACAGTGTACTACATGGAAGTGTACTAACGGAAGCATCCAAATTGAGACACAGCATTAGTTATGTTTGTTATTCTTATAAAAAAAAAAAGAATATTGAGATATTTATCGTTATCAGATTTTTGTAAGTCTCAAATATTGATATCGTTATTGATATCAAAAATCCAGCATCCATCAGGTTCTAATAAAAACATCCTAAACAATAAGATGGCACAAGTAAGAGATGATCCAAGACATGGTTAAATACAAAGACAAGTGAACAAATGAAAAAAAAAGAAACATGTTTGGAGACTTTTTCAACCCTGTACTGAAATAACTGACCTTGGCTTCGCACTGGGCCTCATGAAAACACACCAGTCCTCTCTTAAACATCAGAGGGCCGAGCTGTTTGGGTCTCCACCCACAGAAACACTGATTTAGGTTTGCTGATTACAGAACGTGCTCCCCAGGAAACCCATTCAAACATCTTTATTAGACAATGTTTCAATTTTACGTGGGTCTTCGCCTCTACGTACCCACCAATTACAAGATCTACAACATCCACACTGACATAACAATGTGTGTGTGTGTGTGTGAGACAGAGAGAGTGTGTGTCCTTATCCTGGAATCCTAATGACAGGATAGAATGGCCGCGGCTCGTGTTGCCCTGGCGACAGGCGCCATGGATATGTGACATAGGGAAACGGGAGAGTGGAGGTGGAGACAGGCAGTCAGAGAGAGACAAACATGGCAGTAAGACAGACAGCTTTAGATTATGTAAACAGGAAAATTATTAAGGCATTAAGGCATTAATGATTCACATGACAGACGAAAACATTGAAGGAGATTACACACAGCCAGCATGGGGAGAGTATTTGAATCAAATTTGCATTATGCACAAAAAGCACCACATACAGCCCCAGATTCCTAAGAGTGTTTTGCATTTGTAATCAAGGAGAGACAACTGGATGTATTCTTCAGTCATCAAGACAGCTGGGCGGGTTTTATTAAAGATTTGATCTTGCAATTATCAATACAAACAAACACATTGACCCAGGAAAGATGGATGTCAAAGCAGATGGTGGGAAGAAAAAACACTGCAGGTATTAAGAGTCAGCGGCTTCTACCTGCCTCTTTCACCCACCCACTGTTTCTTTTTATAAACTTTCAAAAAGCCCCGTCTGTTAACGTCCTCTGCTTTAAGTCTCTTCATGTTCTTACTCATGCACTCTGAAGACACACACATGGACACACACACACACACACTGAATTAAACATGACTATGATAGTGGGGCTTTGCTGACTGAATTCTAATTACACCGACTTTGCAGGGTTGCACATGTGCCTAAGGGCTGTGTGGAAAACCTGTGAGTGTGTATTCATACATGGGTGTTTATGCAAAAATTGGTGAGTGTGTGAGTGTGAGAGAGTGTGTGTGGGTCCACATCCTGCAGCCACAGAGCCTTCGGAAGAAATGACAAGCTTGTTAAGAGGAAACCATATTTGCACCGCCAGTTATATCAAAAATAAAAGACAGAAGTAGCACCTCTCTCATCTGACACTAAGTGAGAGACAAAGACGTCTGTCCTTCACTGCAAAGTTCCTCTGTCTCACTTCACCAGACAACAGTTACACACCTGACTTATGGTCTAATCTGACAACAAAAAGCTTTTATACAGTAATTAGATATTTCAGAGGCAGGAAAAGAGCACTGAGGGATGCAGCAGCTCAGTACAGGACCACAGGAAGTGAGGTAAGAGACACAGAAAGTTGGATCCAGGCCTACAGTTTTGGTGATAGTCATGCTTTCACTTCAGCTGGAGGATCACATGTTTCTCTTGGGTTTATATCATAAAACCTTTTGTAATCTCTATAGATTACCTGAAAGGTTCATAAATTCAGATTTAAGATGTTGTAAAACCTTCTAGTGGCAAAACGAAATAAAAAAACAAGTGTCATCATGGGAAAAAAACAAAAACGAAAGCAACTTTAAACCATCAGAAGATCCATAGCCTGTATAAGTAGTTTAATGGTGTATGTAGAAACTGCATCATTTTAAGACTTCAAGAAATGAATTTAAAGCTGCACTAATAGATATCTTTATATTATATGTGAAAGGGGTTGCTTGTAGTAGACAAACCTGCAGAGATTTTAGCGTATTTTAGCTCATTGTTTTGGTTTTACAGCCACAACTTAACTGCTTTGGTTGAGTTTTAACCACATAATTAACTCTGTTAACAGTCGCAACAGCTAGCTGTTTTCAGCTCTAATAGATCCCTTTTCTGTGAGTAAACATTGTGATGTTTATTTGTGGGCGGAGCTTAAATGGAGGTAGAATAATTCCCTGAACACATTAGCTAACGCTGGCTAGCAAGTTTTGCTGGCATGTTTTTTAACAATGGCTGAAGAGAATACGAGTTTCTCTGAATGTGTATGGTCACTCACTCTCCGGGACCACGAGTGTTACTTGAAACATGAGCATTTTTGATGATCGCCTCTGTCCAATCCTTCCATCTTATCGCATCTAACCTTAACCTTAGTTGTCTTCTTATTTCTTTTAACTGGCAGTGGCAGCTGGTATGCGATAACATTTTAATTTGAAGCCATTACTCCTTTGATTCTGGCACCCAACAACACAGCAAGATGACATTTTTGGTAACTTACTACTCTGAGGTGATTTGTGTTGGCCTCCAGTTTTTCATTTGTTTTGCCTCCAGCTAAGGCTGTGACGTAATCATGACATAAGCACTAAAAGGGTCTATAAAACCCATTGTAAACTACATGCCCAGCACTAAATGTCAGACAAAGTTAGCAAGTAGCTAGTGAACATAGTGGAGCATTATGCAGCTAAAGAGCCAGATATTTTTCTCAAAACAAAATTAAAAGGAGAGTGAATATTGGACTTATATTCACCAGGAAGCCAGAAACACTACTCCAAATGAATGCTAATGCTGGTGACAATATGTCAATGTTGTGTTTGAAACTTGTTCTGCTGCCCCCAAATTGCCAAAAAATCTATTAATACAGCTTTAAGATATAAAATGATACATTAAACTGTATCCAAAACCAATTTGAGACGTCTTATAACTTGGCCAGGTGCCTGATCACGTTAAAGAGCAACATAGCGCTTTATTCCCTCATCCCCCTCACTTGGACTTGGAGGATGTGAAGTACTGTAAAAGGCAATATCCCAGATCTTAAAAACATATTTTGTTTTGGTCTACAGGGCAGCATTACTCGATTTTCTTTGCAATGAACATTATAGGCTGAGACCAGAATCAATTGATATCATTATAGTATAATAAAGTGTCATATATACACATGTACATATAATTTACTAACTCAAAAAAAAAAGCGGATTTAGTGTTAAGTTACTCTTTAAAAATGCACTGTCACAAGGCTATTTTTCTTGGTTTCTAAAAAGTGAATATTTTACTCCACTTCAACACACTCCTAATCCGAAGCATTTCTCCTGTCACTTCACCTCAGCCTCAATAAAGAAAAAAAGAGCACTCAGTCAGGATAGTGGGCGAGTGGCTGTTATTTTTGAAAAAAAGGTTTTTTCAAATAGCAGGGGGGTGGGGTGGTAGGTTTTCAGGAAGTGTAACGGAGGAGAGATGGGGAATGTCTGCTGGGTGGTAAATAATTAAACACAATGGACTTTCACACCTGTAGCCCGGGCGCACAATGTAAATGTAGGAGTGTGCCCTTTCATTGGCCTTCCTATGTTACCGAGAGCTTTTAACCATTTAGGTTTGGGTATTTTTAACCTGCTGTATGCATGACATTTAACCACAAGAGGATAAAAAGCGAGGTTCTCTCAACACAGTCGAAAATAATGTCCTTCACATTCATGCACAGAGGTGGAGGAATGTACTCAATGCTGCAAAAACATGACTTTGATATGACTGCTACAGAGAGAGGGAATTTTTCTTTAAATGCTTGGCATCAATACATAGTGTCAGTGTGTACTTAGTACTATAGTGAGTACTATTGTTGCACATCAGCATACAGTATATTTTAAATTTATGTTGCTTTTACACCTGTAGTTCTGTTCATTTAGTCCACAAGGGAAAAAATGATCAAGTGTTGCCTTTTGGTCCTGGTTCGTTTCTTGTTCACACTGACTTACTACAAACAAACAAGAGCAGTAAAAATGAAGTCATATGAACTGTCAGGTAACTCAATCTTTGGACAGTTTTGGTGACTGTCATCCTGCATCATCAGTGCTACATGGACCCACATGAGAAAATCCCAGTGACTGACCTTACTGCGCTGTATGAGTTTATTTATCTTCACTCAATGAGTGATTATGAGCATCATTAGTCAAGACTGCAACTGGACTCACTTTCTGATGTATCAGGGAAAAAGCCTGCACCCCCGTGCTGCTGACGTGCACATGTATAACCATGGTTACCAAATGATCTTGCAACAGTGTTTATACAGACCATTTAGGACACTGGTTCCCAACAACTTTTGCTCGACGTACCCCCCCCGCAGTCCTATCAGATGGGTTCAAGTACCCACTTGATAGACGAGATGGCTTTCATGGAATTGTTCAATAGTAGTTCACTGCGGGAAAACACTGGCTGTGGTGGATCCGTAGCTACACATGTGAATCCATACATTACATAGTGACCCTGGAATTGTTAATACAATAATAGACTGTATATAAAGATGGACGACAAAGAGACAGAGTGCAATTAAGTCCCACCCACACCGGAGGGGAAAACAATTCATCGCTCTCCATTGACTTTGTATTACATGAAGGTGCCTCGTCACTTATGTCTGCTAGCAAACAACAGAAACATCAACTACAACTAAAAGCTGCTGTGAGGTGGGATGCACTACCAACAGGGTAAAGAACCCAGAACTAAGTTTTTATAAGCTGTCGAACCCAAAAACTGAAGCTTTAAGAAGACGAAAGTGGATACAGACGTGAGGCATCAGCAGGAAGAATGGGAAAACTGTGGGATCCTGACACTCAGTATGTCTAGGTGTGCAGCAAGCATTTTGTCACTAGTAGCCTAAGTCAAATATCGACATTTGGATATCGACTTAGGCTACCAGTGACAAAATAAACAATAAAGCTAGTTTTAGGCTAACTATATTTGCTGTAAGTTAAGCTAAAGCATTTTGACAGTATGAAACTTGTGTAGTGGAATGTGGCTAAATCAGAAAGCTATGCTAACTACAGTAACTTAGCTTGAGAAGGGACACTGAGATAGGCCGACAGTATTGAGTTTGTCCTCTCTGGTGGACATAGGGTGCTAAAATAATCCTTTGACATGCTGAAATCTAATGTTTTTAGCTAGCTGCAGGCATTTTGTTAGCGTTTCAGCCCGTGGTTGCATATGTGTATGGGCGGGACCTTGATACCGCCGCGGATCACTACTGCATAGACTCCAAATGACGTCACAAGCACAAGATGGCAGCGCCTGCATCTGGGATATTTTGGCTTCATTTTTGTACAGTGGGAGGACGTGGAAACACGTTGTCCATCTTTATATACAGTCTATATGGTTAATACTTTAAGGCTTTCTTTGTTCAGTTGAGTTTGTATTCGCACTGCAAGTGGAGTGGCAAAAGCTGGCTGTTTCAACCATTCGTCCATTACTTTTAGCTGTATATTTTGATTTTGGCTGCTTGATTGCTTACTAGTTTACTGTCAGTTTCAAGATTTGGTGTTAAGGTGTTACTACTGCCTCAGATCAGTTATATTATCTTTCTTTCTAAGATCATCATTTCTATTTCTTTCAAGTTACGTGAGTGACAGTCTTTCCAGGTACCCCTGTTGAAGTACTCCTGGGGTACAAATACCCCCCGTCGGGAATCACTGACTTAGGAGATCACTTCCTTGTCAGTTCCCACGATCAGCCGATGGACTGAATAGTAGTTTAGTGTTTGAATGAATGTTTAAAATCACATATTTCCTATTATAACCTCCTGTGGTTGGTCTGCTTTACTTTCACACCACAAACACTGCACCAGAGTCTGCTTGGAACCGCATTGAGACCCACTTTTTCAGGCGGTCTCGGTCCAGCTGTTTAGCCTGCACCAGAGTTTGATTGTCAGCTTTCACAGCAGCCTAAACCAAATGGGCAAACACATTAGAGTTTGTTTGATCCGTACCAAACAGGTTAGAAGTGAACGCACCATTAGTTCAATCACAGGCTTACGCTGATTTAATGTTAATGTGATTTTAACAGATTGATATCTAACCAAATCCCAAGTTCCATTAGGCTAACAGTCATACATCTGAATAATTATCACTTTCAGTAACAAACACAGGATCCTCTTCACCAAACCTAATCATTAGCTTGACAGAATAGTCCTAATTACCCATAAATGCTGCAACAGTTTAAAAATTAGTCATCTGAGTGGTTCCTCTGTGCGAATACACAGAAACTAGGAACACTGGAAAAAGGCGGGTAAGCGCATAAAATCTCTTCCTCTCTCTCTCTCTCACCCTCTGGATGTTGTGCTCACAAACACATGGGACAGTCTCCCTTTTCCCATAATAACCGGTCAGAGGGAGCAGAGACTTCAAAAACAAACCACTCCGCCCCCTTGTGTGTCTTGTTGCCAGCTGTATCTCTCCTCGACAAAAGAGCGGCGTCATTTCTGCCTGCGTTAAGTCAAGAGAGCCCAGTCCAATCAAACCTGCAGATGAAAACTCAGTCAATCCAGGCCTGTGTATTTCACTAGAAAGCCCGAGTCGATTTTATGCAAATGCAGGAGTGATGCGGTACAAGAAGCTGCACTTGACCTACATAGCTCTTCCACAATTCCTTCCCCAATGGAGAGGAAGAGATCACAGGAAGCTGGAAGCGAAGGGACAGGCCTTATTAACCAGCACTGCACAGGAATAAAGCAGTGCGCTGTGGGTAGGGGGGGCGGGGGGGACAAAGCAGAGTAGTGCTTGTGGAGCGATAAAGACGGGAGTACAGGAGATTGTGCTAGATGTGGACCAGCCTTCAGCACTCATACAAGTCTTGAGAGAGCTCAGAAATCAGAACACGCAGTAAGAGAGCGTGGATGGAGTGAAATATTTTTGGAAAATCTAGAGGAAGAGTTGATGATCTGCTTTGGTCAAGTTCTCAAGTCCTGACGTGCATATGGAACATTCTTTTTCAGCCAAGTTCCTCGTAAAAAAAAAAATGGTATGGGTTTGCTGGAAAAAGAGCGCTTGAAAAACCCAATCCTAGACCAGAACGCTGATCCGAGGCCATTCTCGGAGGGCTGCTCTCACACAGAAGAGGCACTGAACAAAAATTCCACACAAATTATACAGGCCAGGCCGAGCTTCGATGCTTTTGTAATTGCCTGCGCAGCCCTGCCCAGAAAAGAAAAAAATAATCTGGGCCTTGATGATGACCAAGAAGAGGAGACAGACAACAAAAGGAGAAAGTGTTTGGCTTGTGAGCAACCAGGACAAAAGACAGGATGTGTTCTTCTTCGTCTCATGGTCACAGTCACTGGCAGTCTGCATGCACATGTGCACACAATAAAAACACATACACCACAACCAGGTTGCATGGGTTAGACTTATTCACACAAGTCCGCAGACTAAATATCCATCATTATAAAGTCATGATCTGCAGGCAAGCATCACTCAAACCCACAGAACTTTATTTTAAATTCTAGTCAACATCCCAGAGTTGCCACTGATACCAAAAATACAACGCTGAATTACATAGAAATGTGGAGAAAACGCTGCACAAGAGACATCTACAAATTCCCATTTAAAGTAATGGTGCAGCAATAAGGAACATTTGGCATTCTGGGTTTGAGTGTTTACTGAGTACCGAGGCCGGGTACGGTTTGAAATGTTTCGATACTACTGCCATTATGGTAGTTGACAGAGTTTCAGTCCCGATACCAAAACAATACTTTTCTGATATCTTAAAGCCTTTACTCACTGGAGGCATTTTTTTTTTTGTGCGATTAATTTGCAGGTCAACATATTTTTTCGAGCTGTTGTTTTTGTCATGAGTACTTTCACACAGAATGTGAATATCATGTGGCAAATCTATCTATCTATCTATCTATCTATCTATCTATCGCAAATTCGCATCACTGCCAGTATGAATAGTTTTGATGCAAAATAGTCGCATGTGAGTATTTCTCATTTTCATGTCGTTTATTAGTCACGTACCCGGTGTGTAAAGGCCTTTACTTTGAGAAATATCAAATATTTTCATTTAACAAAATGAGCCACGTCAAATGTTATCTAAATCCAAGAACTTTGCCTAAATAAAATAGTCTAAAACTGGAGGTTCAATACCCAGCCCTGCTCAGTGCAAATGTGATACAGTTTCAATAAAGTGACTTCGGAGTCTTTGCATTTGCTGGTCACTGTTTCCACTTGGTGAAATCGTGAGTAGCCTGAGTTTCTTGCCCTGATTGTAAGAGGTAGTTGGATTTGCTTGAAGAGCAGGGGATTACAGCAGACCAGGTCAAGGAAACAGGACTGCAGGCCAACGTCTGAGAGGCTGAGACACCAGCCTAGATTGAAGGGCTGCCAAAAGGCTGAAAATATTTCGCATTAGAGGCGTGATGTGGTGCTTTGTAGATCACACAGGCTAGGGCTGTGATGTAACTGGATGCATCCTATACCTTCGTAAATGTTTTTTTTATTCTTAACATTTCCAACTTGACAGACAGTTAGCTAAGAGGAAGGGTGAGGGATGACATACGCCTAGGCTGGACTCAAACCCAGGATGCTGTGGTTACATACTCAACACCCGAAACGGATGTACCTAATGTGTTGCGTTATGTTAAAATTGAAGCCACAGGCTGAGATCTTTGGCTGTCAAGAGCAACATAAACACCGCCATGCTGAAAAATAATGCTCGACACTCAGGCTTGATCCAGAGCAGAATGTGAAAACAGCCTGCAGCGACTCGCAAAATTAATTAGAAACATTCTCTGATATTTAATTAATCCCTAATACAGATGAAACAGGAGCAATTTGCAGCAAGACCTTGGTGAAGCAAGCAGCAGATATCTGATTATGATTGTGAGATAACTGTGATGCCCAAAACACATACTTTGCTATCATTTAATTATGATTTAGGACCAGGCGTGGGAATATTTCCACTTTGAGCAAAACCACACATGAATTCACCTGTAAAAGAACCAATAAATGTGTTCCTCAGAGTCTGGGACAGGTCAGAGCTGGCCCGAATCCCTGAGCTAAATCCTGAGAACTGAATACAGCCTTGATGAGATTGTTCAGTCAATAGGCTTGGAGGGCCACCTAACCCAATAATGCGCTCTGCGACAAATAAGATGCCTTTGTGGGACAGCCACTGTAAAAAAGCCCTGCGTGCCGTTCCAAGTGGCTGTGTAAACACACGCTTTTAATCCATGCAGGCCTGAGAGCGGGTCAAGTGATGATGTGATGTGGAGATTTAGAGTAGCAGACACACTCACACCCCAACACATAAAATAGCTGTGAGGAATTAAGCATAAGGTGGAAATGCGGCTTGAATCCTTAAAAAGCACAGGTGACCGGATTACACTGGCTTGGTTAAAGAACAGTAAAGTGACAAATGCACAGAGATAAAAAGAAAAGAAAAGCAAAGCCTTTCCTGTGTGATGCTTGACTACTAAATTTAGATCAGAGGGAAACTTTAATGATCCCCCTGGGAAGATTTGGCACATGTCATGCATAAGATTGTAAGCACACAATAATACTCCTACTTACTGCGTGCTGCAGTGTTGAAGTGTTTAATTTCATAGAGGAACACTGATCTAGCAATTAGGTCTTGTGTGTTTTTGAATAACTGATTTATCTGTAAGTCTTTCAAATGTCAGAAGATATTTTTAAAAAATGCCCATCACAAACTCCCAGAGACTAAGGTGATGTCTTCACATGGCTTGTTTTGTCCACCAGACAGTCTAAAACCCAAAGATATTCAGTCAACAGTGATATAACACAGAGAAAAGCAGCAAATCTTCACATTTGAAAAGCTGAAAGCAGCTATTTTGTGGGAATTTTTGCTAGAAAAATGACCTAAATGATTAGTTGATAATCAAAATGGTTTGACTAGTCTGTGTGTGTCCCCTACATGATCAGAGTACAATTGTACAACCTGTCAACAAAGCCACAAAGTTCAGTTTTTGCTCTCACCTTCTTGCCCATGGAGCCCGTCTTGGAGAGGCAGGACTTCGCGAGGGAAAGGTACCCACCGACGACCTCAATCTCCTCCACAGCGGGGTAGCGTTTCTTCAGCAGAGAGCCCAGTTGAGCGTATGGGGCCTGTGGGGGTGTAGACCCTGGTGGAGCCTCACTTGAGGCTTCCTGCTGGGGCTCAGGTGAGCACGGCTGGGCCTCGGGCTCCACCCTACGTTTAGGCACCACAGTGAAGGTGTTCCCCTTTCTCCGCTGCACCATGGGGCTGGGAACAGGGACACGCTGCGGGGGTTCCACTTCAATGTCGTCTATGTTTGTTACAGGCAGATGATCCACAGAAGGTTGTTCTGGAGCCGGAGAGGGGGTAGAAGGGACAGGAGACGGGGCAGGAGAGTCTGAGGGAACCGGAGAGAAGGAAGGTGAAGATGGGACAGCCGGAGAAGAGGGGGGTGAAGACAGAGCAGGTGGAGAGGAGGGACCTGGGGTTAGAGTAGGAGATGGAGACAAAGGTTCTAAGGTCGGACGAGGCGTAGGACTTGTGGCAACAGAAGGAGATGGTTTAGACTTGGATGGCCTCGCCGGCCTCTCGATGTCCTTCTCCTCCTGCAGTTTCTCCTCATTCCTCTTTGATGGTGTCACAGTGGGTATAGGGGCGTGGGAGGTTGGCACTCCTGGCATGGGCACCTCTGCCACTCTCTGGGAGGGGGAAGACTTGATGGGGCTGGACGGTACCAGGCTGCCTGATGCAGACGAGGCAGCGAGACGGCTCTTGGGGATCACTGTGAAGGAGTTTCGGGACTGCAGGCGCAGGTTTGCGAGGGCCCGTGCCTGGGTGTCCCCATCAGGAATTCGGGCGAGGTCTGGCTTTGGGGAGGGACGGATCTCAAAGTCAGGTGAGGAGATCGACACCTTGGATGAGATGGGGCTTGCGGGGGACTCGGCACGGGCACGAAGGATCTCCGGAGAGCATGGCACCTTGGTTTTGGGTGGCACCTCGGCACCCTCCCAGTCTCTCTCTCTGGTGGGCTTGGTTTGACCCCTGTCTGGCTCATCTCTGGGGGTGACAGCTGCACCACGGCCTCCACTCTCCTCAAACCGCTGACGGAAGGAAGACACAGACTGTGGGGGCCCAGTGGGGTGCTGGGGGCTGCCCAGCTCAGAGACAGCAGGCTGTGGCTTTGGTTTGGAAGACCAGGGACTCTGGAAGACAGGTGACGATGGCTGGCTGCTGCCCGGGCTGCTGACCGACGGCCTGGGCTTTGGCACCAGATCTGGCTGTGGCTTGGGCCAGAGTCTTGGCCTGCTGCTGGAACTACAATCCAGGTCCAGCAGGTTCTCTGTGCTGTGGGATTTCTTCTGCAGCTTCCCGTAGTTGCTGTCAAACTTCTGCAGCATCCGGCTAACCCTGCCTTGACCCTCACCTGTCTCATATGATAGGACGTCATGATCAGGGCGGCCCAGGGTGCTCAAGTTCTCCTCACTCTTGCTTAACGTGGTGTCATAAATTACCACTTCCTTGGCTCTTATCTCAGTAACAGCACTCCCTCTCCGGTCCAGGAGGTCGTTCAGAGAGCTATAACTACTGACACCGTTTTGCTGCCATTTGGACCCGGTTTGTACCCCTCCAGCTTCCGGAAAGTAATCCGGATCCGACTCAATTATGATAATATTCTCTGCTCGGATGGTCCGTATGCCGGGTACGCTGCCGTACAGCTCCAGGATGTGCTGGACCGGCCGAGTGGCGTTGTCTCGGTCCTGTCGCCTCCTGCGCTCCTTCTCCAGCTTGATGAACGGGTTCTCCTCCAGAGGGCCGAGGCTTTCCTGTAGCACCAGGCTCTCCTGTCTGTCGTCCTCCCTCGAATTCGTTCTCTCCGCGGCCGTTGGCCGCGGCTCTTTGTTGTTCGAGAAGTGTTGGCTGGCTGTGGTGATGGTATAGTTCCGCCCGGACCCGCCGCTCGGTCCGCTGTCACCCGTGAGTCCGCTGCTGCTGCCGTTCACGTTTCCCGACAACTCGCCGTTAACCCGCTGCGGGCCCGCACCACCGGGGCTTGTCTCCACAGAACCGGCTCCTCCAGACCCGCCGCCCTTCGCTTTCCTTCTCTCCAGGATCTCTCGCTTCCAGGCCGGCATCCTCGGGCTCTCTTGCCCGGCCTCTTGGCGGAGGATGCGTACCTCTCCTCCGCCAGACATTGCGGAGGGTTGTTTGGAGGAGATGAAGAGGAGAGAGGCAGGCTCCGAGGCGGTTTTGCCGCGGTCCGGTGCGGCTCTAAAACCTGTATCCGGCTCTGACTGTACCTGCAGCTCTGATCACCGCACACTCACACACATCCCTACCGTCTCTTTTTTCTCTCTCCTCTCCCTCTGCTTTCTCACTCTCTGGCTCCCTCTCTCACACAGCCCGTGAACGCGGCCCCGCCCCTCCGCAGCAGCACGAGCGGCTTCGGCAGTCCCATCCGCTATTTGATTGGTCGTTATGGTTTGCGGACACGCCCCCTCCCTTTCTGTAGAACGCCGCACATTGACACAAACCACTCCCGTTTCTATTGTTGACTGGGCAAGGAAGGCCTGTCAATCAAAAGTGTTGCGTTCAGGTTCAACTCGCCCCTCCCTTTTTTGTTTACCAACGCTACCAGCGGATGTATCTTATAATAAAGATGTGTCGTTAATATTGTTTGTACTCATAGTGCTCCATTTAAAGTACTATTTATTTAATCACATTTATAACCACGTCGTGAGACTTGCAAGAGTTCGTCTACCACATAAATGTACTCTTATTATTGCTAAAACCCCGTAACAACTTAATTTATCTCTATTGTATCTCTGTAGCCTACTGAATAGTGACTTCTTTGTGCTTCATGTTTTACTTTACTACCTTTGGTTTCCCAATATTGTTACAAATTCATTGTTTGTTGTGGTATGATATAGTTTTCCTTTCCGCCTACAGTATCACTGTAAGCACTGTTGCAGACTAGGGATACTGTAGCCCTAACTTGTTTTTGTTCGGGTGTGATAAGTAGAGAATATCCAGTGCCGGGTGGAGGCTGACGACTGTTCATTCAGCATTTGCCGGTGATGCCACCTGTCGATAATCCGGCTGCAGTAAACACGTGAGCTGTGAAGTAGCCTGCAGCACATGAATCAGCACTAAGAGGGCTATTCTTGAGTACTACAAGAGATTACTGTACCTCATCAAACATGTATCACCTAACCATAAAGAGCAGCAAAAGAAGTGCACGGAGGAAGAAAACGATCAAATGCAGAAATCCAAATGTACAGGTAGGCTGCTCTTCAAAGTTGATGTGAAAGAAAATTTAAGCACAACTGGGGTAGCTGCAATTGAGGACGCAGAAGTCACGTCCTCGATAATAATACTGGGTATTTGAGTTTTCATTCCATCACAGCCTACACTCAATATTTTAATATTTGACTGTTTTAATATGTAATATTACACGGACAGATCATTAAATTCCCACTGATTTAAGATTGAATCCAACACTGAGCATGTCTACATGCAACAATAACGCTGGCTATCGTTGACATAGCCCGGTGTGATGCATCTTATTGAAGCCTTTAGTGTAAAGTGATTTTCACACCGTGGTGAATTTACTGTAAAACCGAAGCAAAAAACATTAATTTAAAAAGGTAAAGTATGATTTGGTGAGTGGTGTACGAGATTTACATGGGCTAAAACGTGCAAAAAGATAAATATTGTCGTTGTTGTATACCACGCCCATATAAAAGGGCAATGGCGCCATCTTGTGGCCAGGAAGACCAAATAACAGACTAGCTATCCCTACCTAGACCCACTACCACACTTAAATATTCATTAGACGACATTGGTTAAATGTTGATGGTTTATTTACATGTATATACAGATGACAATAAGGGTGCCATAACAAGAACATAAGCACATAAATAGGATTTGGTGAATTTCTTTCCAAAATCAACATATACAGTACATTTTCCACAGAAATTCACATCTGGGATCACCTTAAAATGAGGCCTTAAATACATGCAGTACATACACAAGGTACAAATAAACAGCAATATTCAGGGAGGACGTGTGCACACAATTGACTGCTTGCGGAAATCATCACATTCAGCTCTTCCACACTGGAACGAGACTGTGAGCTGACAACAAGTTTCAGAACCAGCTTCTTGTTGTTCAGACCATTCTCACTGATGGAACTGGGAAGCTAGGCAACTTGCAGCAACAGGCAACAAAGTGAGACACAAGATAATAAAACCTAACCAAATTGTGCTGGCAAGCAATGTCTTCCGCTGGGAAAAAGTTGCCCAAAAAAGGTGCCTAGGTTATTACAGCCTTTCGGTTTCCCCAGTTTATTAAATTTGTGTGCCAATGTGCATTAAAACACAACTCTGGTATACATTTTCCTCATGGCTCATTGTCTACCATTGATTGCACAATGTAAAAGGCACACCATGTCCCAAATAGCCTACACATGTACTGCTCTGACTATGTATTCCTAAAAGTATCAAAAACTTACAGCCATAATCCATCCTGATGAAAAGGGGTCTCAGAAAGAATTGGGAAAAACAGTTGGTATTCATCATCTTAGGTACAATTTACTTCCATTCAGTCTTCAGAATCAACTAAAGGTTCACTGTAGAAATAGTTACCATTAAGTATATTTACTCTACATGGCCAAAAGTATGTGGTCAACCTATTATTCTCATAGATGATTGTTATTATTCCAAAACTACATGCTGCTATAAGAGCCTCCACTCTTCTGGTTTCAGGCTTTCCACAAGATTTTGGAACCTGGATGCAGGGGTTTGCTCCCATTCAGCCACAAGAGCATTAGTGAGGACCAACAGTGATGTTGGGTGACAAGGCCTGGCTCACAGTCTCCGTACTAGTTCATCCCAAAGGTGTTGGATGGGGTTGAGGTCAGGGCTCTGTGCAGGCCAGTTAAGTTCCTCCACATTAAACTGGGAAAACCATTTCTTTATGGACCTGGCTTTGGAACCAAGGCAAACCAGGAAAAATAGCCCCAGACCAAATGTACACAAATGTATATGTACAGGGGTGTCCACATACATTGTATATCCTAGCATTTAGTAACACACAGAGTAGATTGTCCACTTCTTTTTTTGAAATACTGCATTAAAACTTAAGCGAGCAGTGAAAATTTGTGTTCATTTTGAAGCTATTAGAAACACAAATGGATTCTGGTGAGACCTGGAACATGTGTTTGAAAAACTCACAATTGCTTTTTCTTTTGTAGAAAAGGTGGCAATGAGCCAAAAGGAAAAAATTACACCATTGTTATGCTTTAAATCTCTAATGGCAGATGAAGATTGCTCTCTGCTCCTGTGTTGTCGGTGATGTGAAAGCACAACCGCTAACTGCCTCTCTCCTCAGTTGACGCGACATGCCCGTATCATCAGCAGCTGCAGCAGGATGAACAGCGGGGAGATGATGAGGCCAAACCACAGGTCTCTGGCTTGCTCCTGCTCCGCCAGCTTCTGGCACAGCAGCACCTCGCACACCAGCTTCAGGCTGAGCACCGTCAGCACCCAGAGGAGCCGCAGCACTGCAAGACGCTTCTCATTCTCCTGGTAAAGACGGATTGACACGATGGCTGTGAAGTAGGTGCTGAGGCCGTCGGCAGCAAACAGCGGGACAAACACCAGCCACCAGCTCAGCGTGGGGGTGATGTCAGCTCGCAGAGCAACCAGCATGCTGAAGACCAGCAAAGCTAGCAAGTGGAGGAAGAGTTCAAAGGTGGCAAAGCCCAGCCACTGGACCAGTTCCCTCAGGGAGAACAGCATAGCTGAGGACAGCAGGGTCTTCAACCAGGGACGGACTGACTGAGGACGGCAGAGTCACGCACTGGGCAGCCCTGGTTAGGGGTCACAGTGCTCCAGAGTTAGGTTAGGGTGGCAGAGGGTTGAGGTGAGAAGTCACTGATTATGCCTGGGCAGGAATGGTGAGGTACTGCAGAGATGACCCACTTCACTCTTGGCTACATCTTCAGATCCACCCTGAGGAGTATGATCGGTCTCAGCCTCTCTGGAAACCCTTCCTTATGTATGATAAAGAAAACATGACATTAGAAAAGAGGATACACAGTCTGCTACAACTGACAGAACTGATGGAAAAAACAACTAGGCATACACTCACACGCTGTCTATAAGTAGACAGGGCCCAAATCTCTCAAAACACCTCACAAAATTAGGAAACGCCTAGTGAAGCTAGGCAGTAATCTCAGCTATCTTTCTCCATTTCATCACATTGTCAGTTCAATATTTAGCCAGATAAACCTCCGTTAGATGTCGGCTGATACTGGTAGATTGAGTTTAAAATGACACACAGTGTAATGTTAAGGTTACAGGTCGAGTCGATCTACAATTACTTCGATGATGAAGAATGTAGCCGATCCTTGCACTACAATGTAAGCTAACCTCAGACAGTCCGAGATGATAGAGCCCATCTAGTTACCGACACAACGCACGTATAAGCATATGAAAAATGTATTTTACTGTGACCACACATTACTGTACCTTAATAACAGTCAGGCGTTTTCTCCTCCATCTAGCTGGATGCGAAACTGTCATTACACAAGGCTAACAAGCCGTTAGCATCGTAGCTTGGGGTTTTTTTTCTCGCCTTCTGAGAAATATCGCGAGAATGGTAAACCTGGATTGTACGGTGGCCGAAAAGACTTTTGTTTTTGTTAATTTGATAATGTTTTCAATTTTTGTTATCGGTTTGCGTTCCAACACTTCCACCTGTAATAATGCTGCATTACGCTGTGTGTTTTCTGTTACATATAGATATAAAAATAAAATAAAAATGTCCAAATGTTTTTTTCTGTATATCGTTATGGCTTAATGTAAAAAAGACTCCAGTCAGTAGGTGGCGGTAGTGCACCGCCCCGTCGCATGCGAACTGTGGGTGACAGTCAAAGACTGACCGTGTGGAGAAGTCGGCAACTCTCATCTTAACAGGTAAGTACACTGTCTTTACTTAGTAGGTGTGCAGTTTTTATTAATGTCTTTGGATTGGAATCTCACAGATTTAAGACATTAGTAGTTTGTGGTTATTAACTGTCCACTTTGATTACATAGTTAGTACGAAGGTATTTTCCCAGATAAGGTGACAAAATGACATGTAAGTTAACTGCTCTAGTTAAACAGCACACGAGCAAACGTTGAAAATGCCAAAAGATCCCACATGTGCCTGTTAAAAGGCAATTACAGCGGTTATTAGTAGTGTGTTTCAAGCTATCGAATTAAATCTCACTGCTCCGTGTAACAGAAATGGCTTGTCATCTTAAAGTTGCAGTTTTGCTGCCTCTTTGCCCCATATCCGAGGTAATACGTTTATGGAAATGTTATTATTGCAGCGAGGCGAGGGTAAGATCAGGTCATGTTAGCATTACAGATCCTAATATCACAACACGGTATAAGTGATGTGATGTTGTGCATTACTTACTATTACGTGTCCTGTATTTTCCTTTAGAGTTAAATGTAATTAATGTCTGTATGTTTTACTTGCGACCTGCCAAGTGGCTGCTGATGAAAATAGCTCTCAGCGCTCTGGTTCAGTACATCCAAAGGCACCATTTATGTTGGATATTGTTCATGGTGATATGAATAGTCAAACGGATGTTCAAAGCAATTCCACTGTTATGAAGTACAGGAGATCAAACATGATAAAACCATGTTATCACTATCTGATTTACTGAGTAAACAAAGTCAGATATTGATAATATTGAATTATCACACAGCCTTATGGTCTTTTACAAAAAATGTATTTATAAATCAAGAAAATGATCTTGCTGTGAAAAAAATGGAGGAATGCAATGTCATGGGTGCTCAGGAAACGCATGTGCATGGAGAAAAAATGGTGAAACTTTGCCCATTAAGATAAAAGGTTCTGCAGCCTGCTTACTGTGCAGTGAGACAGAGCCAAGCTGCTGTTTAGAGAAGCAGCATCACGCATGCTTGGTCAGTTAACTGTGACTGAGCTGAGATGAGTGTGAGAGCGGTATTTTGGCTCTGCTGTTCGTGAACTACGGACCAAACAGAACCTGTTCCCTGTGTTACTTCCTGTGTTTGATCACCAATGGTCTCTCTGTCTCAGGGTAAAGATGCAGACACCAGCGGACTCGATCCTCCACAGCGGCTACTTCCACCCGACACTCCGATACTGGCAGACCTGTGTCGCAGATTTAAGACCTGACAATCTAATCTACCCGATCTTCGTCACGTAAATGAAATTTCTCTGTTTCCAGATGTATCCAAATTACAATAACATGAAAGGGCAAATAGTAAGTGTAGAGAAGTTTGACTGATGTCGCAGAGATCAGGGGTCAACAACTATGGTTATGTTTTCACCAGGAGAAGTGGAGTATAGTACAATATTTTTGACATTAAGCTTGAATGGACTTCTTTGTTCTTTGTCACTCTCTCCTACAGAGACAGTGCAGATGCAGTGGAGCCCATTGGCAGCCTGCCGGGACAGGCCAGGTAAGTGTCATGGCAACAGATCCTATCATATCCATCCCATAACTGCATGCTGTCAGGTTCAAATCTTAACAACAACACATATGTTTTTCTGAGTAATTTACAGAGCTTGTGTCTGCTCAGAAGGAAAACAAATGTCGAATGCACTGCACTGTGTTAACTGGGGGGTGTAAAGTGTGAGACCCACCGAGGGTGTTGTCTTCAGATAAAGAGCAGTCGGGCAGGGTGGACCCAGAGCCAAACACTGGACCTGGACCAAGATAAGAAGAGAATCCGTTAGACCTTTATTCATCACACAAAAAAAACAAAATGCAAACCTGCCTTCACATTTTGGGTCCTTCTGAATTACAAGCCACGGGTACTGCACCGGTTCTTGAAAGTCCTGTTTGAAATGTGAAATGTAGCGTCAGTATTTATAATGATAAAACATAATGTCCCTGAGTTACTTTTTTCCTTAAATAAAACTAGGCAAGGAGGACCATTTTTGCTGCCATTTCATGCCGTCCCGTGTTGACTTTACGCTCATATATGTGTTCCCATCCGTAGATACGGAGTGAATAAGCTGGAGGGCATGTTGCAGCCGCTCGTGGAGAACGGCTTGAAATGTGTGCTGATTTTTGGTGTCCCTGCAAATATAGCAAAGGTATGTAAAAACTAAAAGAGAGGAAAAAAACATGAAAACCACTCAGACTGAAATTCAGTGTTTTTGTGCCTTGTTTGCTTTTACTCAACACTGAATATTTAGATGAAACAGGTGTGCTTGCAGTCTTGTGTTTGCCTTTATTATTGCCAAATAAATCGATCTATCTGTCTACAGGGCTCGAACAAAGTCTTGAAAGTTTGGAAAATGCTTAATTTTAACCGTTATGTTTTCAAGGTTAGGAATATGCTTGAATATACTCCTTGAAAAATGCTTGATTTTCAACACAATCTGGTGTTTCAGCTACACAATAACTCATGTAAACCAAAAACCTTTTAATAATTAAAATGAAATGATCCCGTCATCGTATCTCATGTTTATAGTAACAATTTAGATGTGATGATAAAGGCTTCGAGAGTCTGTACATTTTTGGTTTAGGTACCTTGAAAGTACTTGAAAAGTGCTTGAATTTTACTCTTTATAAAGCTGTATGAACGCTGCATCTAATAAGTATTTTCATATGTCAGTTTCTCTGGTCAGTGGGAAAATGTGCAGCTTTCTAATTCACCATCTCCCTGTAAATGTAACTGGTCTATAAGACCAAAAGTCAGAGCAGCAGATCAATTATTATGGAATGAGATGTTCTGAGTGGCAGCAGTTTCTTTACAATCCAACACACTGGGACCCCGTCTTTACCCGTTAGGATGACAGGGGTTCGGGTGCTGACACAGACGCCACTCCGGCTGTACTGGCAGTGAAGAAGATCAGATCTTTGTTCCCGGATCTGCTGGTGGCGTGCGACGTCTGCTTGTGTCCCTACACATCCCACGGACATTGTGGTCAGTGTCTCATCCAAGACAAAGTACTGCGTAAAAGGACAGAAATAATGTGCAGCACATATTTGGGTTTTATCAGCAATGTTTTTTTTTCTGTTATTTTCCCTGCAGGTATCCTGAACGATGACGGTACTCTGAACAACGACGCCAGCTGCCTACGCTTGGCAGAAGTGGCGCTAGCCTATGCTCAAGCTGGTAAATCCTGTTTCTTTTTTTAGAAACAAACATTAAGCAACAAGCACTTCCCTTCCTTATTAAAGTTAGGGGTGCACCCATTTTAAAAAATGTATTCACTTTCATTATTGCGATATAACTTTCCTCAATATAAATATAACAAATGTTCGATATAATTAAACCACCCATACACCAGGAGAAGGGGGCGCTAATGCACCTTAAAGGCTAGTTGCCACCTGCCATTAAACAGAAGAAGAAGAAGACGAACAGCCAATCATGTTGCAGAAATAGAGGCACGCTTACAGACACAGTGGCTAACAGGCTTGTAGATGGAGCTGAATAAGCAAAATACCGGTAAGCGAAATGAGCGACACAGAAGAAGACACAAGAAAGGTCACTCAGCTTCAGTAGTTTGGAGATATTTGGGCTATTTACAATCCAACAAAAAACAGAGCAAACTGTGTCGAAGACACGTGCCAGCTAAGACGGGCAACACCACAAACCTGTTTCATGATTTGAAACAATATCACCCATTAAAACAGGCAGAAAGTAAGTAGTTACAGTACCTCAGATTTGTGAAATGGTCTGCTGTTTGGCAAGTGTTTGTCATGTTCTGACAAAGAATAGTTTAAAACCACAATTAACCACCTGGTTTTCTTCAACTGATATGAAAAAGAAAACTGTGATAACATTTTTGGCCATATCGCCCAGCCCTACGTATATGTCTACATCTGTGTCAAGTGAAAAACAAGCTTTTCAGACATTCTTCATGTAACTAAGTTGATTCTAAGAAGGAGAACATGTTAGTTTGAAAGTTGTTTTAACTGACAACCTGGGTTAAGCAATTAGGGGGAGTTACATTATAGAATTGGAAAAAAAGAGACTGATTCCTGCATTTTTAGACCACATGTTTTAAATTTGATTAATTCACAACCAACCAAACTGGTATAGCCTTTTAAAGCTGGTGTCATCCAATAACGACATTATATTGGTGCGTCCCTAATCATGTCGTCTTGGTCACGTGTTGTTCTGCAGGCTGTCACATCATCGCTCCCTCCGACATGATGGATGGAAGAGTCAGAGCCATAAAACAAGCCCTGATATCCAATGGTATGGGGAACAAGGTAAATGACTGGAAATCCTGGCTGTTTGAAGAAGGATATATGGGCTGACATGTACAAACTATAAAGTCAAGCATCGTGATCAAGGTCTTACAAAAGCTCGCTATTTTTTTATTATTGTCAACAAATCCCATGAAAATACCAAACCAACAATGTGTTTGTCTTTCAATGCTTTCTGACGTCCCTGCCCTGCCTGTGGCTCTCAGATCCGAGCTCATTGGTTCCTACTAAAGACATGGATCTTTAAAAACAGCTAGTAACATACAGTATAGTTTCATTTTAAAAAAAGGTTCAGTGATCTCCTAAAACAGCTGGGCACTGTAGGTTCTAGCAAATGTTACTACAACAGGACTAAATGGTCCATTTGTTGGGGACTATTTTCAGCTGCAGATTAATACACATTATATGCTCTAGTGAGTTTTTACAGCAGCAGGATGGTGTGTGTATGTGCAACAGTGTGTTTTAATAGTTTTTGGACAACAATGGAGCTCTATGGCACAGAGGAATAAGATATATCAGGCTGAGAAGAACATATTGCAACGTTTATTATTAAAGATGTAAATGTAACAAGATGTTAAAAAGTAATTTCAGTTTCTTCCCTTTACTTCTCCAGGCTTCAGTGCTGAGCTACAGTGCAAAGTTTGCCTCTTGTTATTATGGTCCTTTCAGGTAAGTAAGCGCTCCAGGATCAGGTGTGAACAGAGCAGTGAAGTAGCACTTTGAAGTAAGAAAAAAGACTGAAGCTCCCTGCTGTGTTTGTGTACAGAGATGCTGCACAGTCCAAACCTGCGTTTGGGGACAGACGCTGCTACCAGCTGCCTCCTGGAGCGAGAGGACTCGCCGTTCGAGCTGTGGTAAGTTGATTTGTTTGTGTGTGTGTGTGTGTGTGTGTGTGTACATTTGGGTGTAACATTGAAGCAGTTGTAGGAGATCCCACCGTTGTTCTGTGCTGCAGGAGCGAGATGTGAGAGAAGGAGCTGATATGCTGATGGTGAAACCAGGTCTGCCATATCTGGACATCGTGAGAGAAGTCAAGGACAAGGTCTGTAACTACACCAGTCAATGAAGAACAACGCTGCAGTCCTGCGTTTTGGGGAATGTGCTCGGTTGCTATAAAACACAGATGAGAAAATCCCAGAACCATACTTTGCAAAGTGTCAGAGATTTAAAAAAAAAATATATTGAAATTTTATTATGCCTTTTGGAGGAAATGTGCACATTGTGATTAATCCATCGTTTTTTTTGTGTCTCTCCTCAGTTCCCCACTCACCCCCTGGCGGTGTACAACGTGTCGGGGGAGTTTGCCATGATGTGGCATGGAGCGCAGGCCGGAGCGTTTGACCTGCGGGCTGCTGTGATGGAGGCCATGACCGCCTTCCGCAGGGCAGGTGAGAGGAGAGAAGAGGGGGGAGTTAATGCTCAGATCAACTGAACAAAGGCTACACTAAATTGGCTAAATTTAAACAGTGTCTTTGTCTGTCCCATTTGGGCTTCTTTCCACACACGTTTTCCACACCCAAAGAGGGTGGATGAATCTTAAAACACCAGTTTGCCGTTTTAAACAATGGGGAAAATGGAAATGGAAAATTGAACTTTTGGAAAGTATTGTCATGTAATCTGTATTTATGTTTGTTTTGTCAGACGACTTTGTGATTGTAAAGTAGTTTCAGCGCTTTCTGTATTAAATAAATCACAATATATGTGAATACAGAGAGGGGACCAAACAGAGGTTTTTCCCAATACTTGACACGTGGAGATTTAGCTGTTTTCCTGTGTTGGTGTTTCAGTGGGGACGGAGATCGTAAACAACCTGAAAACACAGGTGTGAGCTCAGCCATTTTAGATTTAGTCGGCTTAAGGTCTCAGTATGCTTGAAACGAACTAGGTCATACAACGTGTTATCTGACTATGACAAAAGACTTTATAGTTGTTCCTTATGGTCACGCTTGAAGGTGGTGTGAAAAGCCTGCTGTCAATAGGCGTTTTCGGATCAAACTGTTCTGGGGACTCCCTGAGAGGAACTGCCCACTGGGGAGCTCCCCCAACAACTACATACCTTCAAGTGCTTTTTTTTCTGTTTGGATTTGCACCACCAATAGGAACACTGAAGTGACGTAAGCCGGCTGGTGGTTGGTATAGCAACGTCAATCACAACATCACACACAAAATTTTTAGTTTTTAGTTTTTCTCTGTAAAGCCTGGACTTCACTGTCGGTCCATTTGTCCATGCTTTGGTCCAGTTTTTAAGGCTACTGTTACGATCTGTGTTTGACCAATCACCACACACTTATGTCACTCAGGGTTCCTCTTGTGCTGGGACCTACTCTGAAGCTTGAGCTGAAAAAGTCCCTCAAAACGGCGTTCTAAGAACTACGATCGTTCCCAGTTCTTGCAGTGTGAACACAATAAAAAGGGGAGGGGTCCTCCAGCTGTTCTTAGAACGATGAAAAAGTTCCTCCGGTCCAAAAAGGCCTTAGCAACACCAGGATAAATGACAGCATTCATTGTGTTGCACAGTGTTCTACACAAAAAGTGACAGAAGTAGTCGAAGTATGTGACAAATGAAGAAAGCGAGGTATAGGTAGGCGTGCATAGTGTCCTCGGGTTCTCAGATCCCCAGCTCCACCCTCTCGTACAAATATGGTCACTTCTGGCTCCAAAAAAACAAGATGGCGACAACCAAAATGCCAAACTTGAGGCTTCAAAACTGTAGTCCACAAACCAATGGGTGACGTCATGGTGGCTACGTCCACTTCTTATATACAGTCTATGGTGGACACACTGTACTCTCACTGTGCTCACGCTGTGTTTCTGTCAGAACTAGGTATGTGGATGGTTGTGTGAATTAGTGTGTCCCTGCAGACACTCACATGCAGTATTTGTTCATTTTTTCAAAAAAATATTGGATGTATGTTACTGTAAGTTTATGTCATTATAAATCAGTATCAGTTCGGCTGAAGATGGAATCTGACTTGATGCTAATAGTTTTCCCACGCTCTGTGATGCAGGAGCTGACATCATCATCACCTACTACACCCCTCAGCTGCTCAGCTGGCTGAAGGAGTAAAGAACGGAGATCTGAGGCCAAAAGGACAGGCGGACCTAGAGACGGATCTAGAGACAGACCAACAGACAGGCGGACCCCCTTTAGAAAGTACAAACTTGCTGTTGACTCAGTCATGCTAACAGATGTATAAAAACAAGCAATCTGTTTATTTTTAGGCCTTTATTTTGCTTTTTCTTTCTTTTCTGTGTATCAGGTTGATTTGTAGCAGTGATTTTCTGTGTCCAAGTTATATTTTTCTATTTGGAGCTTTTGAAGGGCTAATATGGAGTTGACAATCTTGTTGGTGTTTTCTAGCAGAAAATGTCTCCTGTGTGTCATTGGGATCAGCATTAAATGAAGTCAGTCATCTCTTAACTTATGTGATTATGGAATGTATGTTTGTATGAAGCGTGGCCACACAAATGTCTGATCTATATGTGTGAGTGCTGCCTCAGATTAAGCACTGTCAGCCCCTAGCAAGGAAATAAAACCATTCTTTCAGAGCTACAAGTGTGTGTGTGTGTGTTTTAAAGTTGATGCATGTTGAGTAATGAGCCACAGCAGGCTTCTTCACGTTGTACGACAGATATTACAACTTTGTCAAAGCTGTATTAAAAGCCTTTTAGTTAGTTTGTTTTGTTTATTATCCTTTCAGAACTTCCCTTTCTGTCTGTTATGAGTTAAATGGATCTTGATACTCCCCTTGTTCTTTAAGTATATGAGTAAATATTAAAATATTTGCTGCCATGCATATTTAGGGATGGTTATATTAAATTGAAATCAAAGTGAAATGGAAATTTAATGTCCTATTAGATTCTATTACAAATCCTATTACAAATTGGCTATGATTTAAAGTGCGCTATTTTGGACATACTTATTTAATACTTAGAGTACTAATGATATGAAAGAAGTACAAATGACATTGCTATTGTGACACACAATTAGGTACTAATTTCTTGTATTTAAATGCACTTCTTGTTCTTACAGTTAATATAGACATACTTGAAATGTGACTTCAGTTTACTCAAATTACTCTTCCCTGTATGGTGGCTACTTATTTTAGTAGTATATTATATAAGTACGTTAAACAAATGTGTCTTGTATATTAAGGTATATTAACGTTGTCCAAAAGATCCCATTGAAGCATAACCAAAGTATATGTAAAAAAGTCTACTATTTATACAAAAAGTGTACTTAAATACACTTCATTACAACGGATTCAAAATAACAGTCGAGTGCATTCAAGTATTTAAGTTGCACTAATTATATGTTGTAAGTACATTAAGTACAATTGAAAGGAGGTCAAACATTGCTACAATAATCACATGCACGTTTTAGTACACTAAAGGTAAGTGCAATTTAGTATGCTTTTTTGATAAGTGCAGTGCTGAAACCCAAGACCTTGTTTCTTAAAACATTTCTTTTAAAATACATGTGGTGGTAAACATCTTTTGTTTCCACAGCAACAGGTGTATTTTAAGATTTTATAGATTTTAATGGCACAGGCACACTGTGCTTTTTGAATTGGCTGCATGTCCCTGAATACTGCAGGTCTTTTCACATCTCTGTACTAGCATCCTCTCAGTTCAGGATGAGTGCAATGTTTCAACCTTTATTATTTATTAGAAGTCATTAGAATAGTCATTTATCTTTCATTTATACTCACAAGCTAAGTACCTACCACCTTCTGACTCTGGCAGGGGGGGCACCAGGCCACCCATCCGGCCATATCCCTGATTTAATAAAAGGCTATAAAAGGCTGTGGGAAACGTTTTCTTTGGAAAGTAGGAAACCTTTTTTTCCCCCTCTTTATTGAACTCTCATGTTCTTGCAATCAAAAAGGTAGAGCTCAAATCCAACTAAAATGCCACAATATGAGCTACAACACAGAACAGATAAATATAAATACCCAACAAGAGATGATAAAAAATGGGAAAAAGTTAATATAAAAAAGGTTTTAATAACATGTAACGTCATTCTGCAGTTTCCATACATTAAAAGACTTCGCCTATAATAAAAGTTCATTTGAATATACTATAAAAGGTGAACATTTGAAAGATGTACTCGGTGTGTATCATATTTTGAAGAAATTATACATTTGTGTTCTTTAAAAATTAAAATTTCACCTCTTTTAGAGAATTGTATGGAACGGGCAGCTGGAGTTTTGAGAGCCAATCATGAATGTCTTTACAAACAACCTCACATTTAAAAAACAATTGTTTAACAGATTCAATATTCCTTTCACAAAACACACATAAATTACAATCCAGATTGCAAAGGTATATCTCATTCACAATCTTAAAACTTAATGGAAACACAAGATAACTGATTCTTTTAATATCTTGTTGAGAATAACTTTTATACTACACTACTAATATTCTACAGAAAAGTAATAAACCTAACACAATTTTCAACACGGACTTTTGAAATTGACCATGAATTAGACTTTAAAGATCCACCACAGACATGTTTTATTTTTAACATATAACTATACTCTGCTGTGTCTGATTTTTTTTTTCCACAAGGACCTGGTTAAAAATGTCATGCTTGTATGTTCACATCTTAAACTGTGATGGTGATGAAGGTGAGCACAGAGAAGCTCTCCCCCTCTTCAGCAGATGAAGTGTCAAACACTGCACAGTGCAGGTCAAACATCCAAGTGAACTAACAACAAGCCAAACACCTTTTTGGGGAGATTCAATAATCCAAGGCACGGCCAGCAGGAGGAGCTGTTCAGTCACTTTGCTGCCATATCAATCGAATGAATCAATGAATCAATCTGCAGCGCCATCAACAGGCAGTCACACATGAACTATAGCAGCTGACATCTACAATCTGTTAAAACTCTGTTACAAACCTATGAAATCCAACCTGTTAATAACTGGTGACAGTTGCTAAAAACCCATTTAAAACTGCAAGTGCGCGGACCCCTAAAATAATCCCCAATTGCTCAGCAGTAATTATGCACTAGAGATTATAGCAGGCCTATACTGTGCCCTGCGAAACGGCCGGCAGGGGGCGACTCACGCGCGTTTTGAGACGTTTGCTCATGCGCTGCAAAAAAAATAGCCCTATCAAATATTTTAACATGTAATTTATTCAGTCGTACTTTGCTTTACAGTCAAATAATTCTTTTAAAAAACACGAACTACTTGGTTCTATGTTCACACGTGGTTCCAGTTTTATTTGTGAGTTTGTTCTTAGAAACACACGTCAGACAGGATCTGTCTTCTTTTGTAAGGAGGGATAATAAACCAGATCTCTCATTTAATAAGAAAATTCATAGAAATATGACCTACACCGAAATCATCCCATTTCACTGGAAACGGATTATTTACCTGCGAAATAATCATGTTAACCCCACTGGTCAACAGATTCATGGAAGTGGACTTTTCTTGCAGTGTGTGACGTGTGGGGGCCGAGCAGAGGGCTGCTCTGATTTAAGTTGCAGTCATCTGGATGGATGTTATCACTCTCCGAGAGACTGTCAGTGTGAGGACCACGCTGCGCTGGGAAAGTCGCTTTGGGAAGTAATTGAACTTCATTTAACGTGGATTTACGCAGCGGAGACGCATGGCACAGCCGGGCTGGCACGACAGGATGATGCCTTTACCGACTTTGTTTGACTTTTGAGAGAGAGAGCGAGAGAAGGAGACAGAGAGTGAGGAAGACGGATACTTATGGTTTGGTGTCAGGGTGCCACAGCCGGCCGTGTCTCCTCTCCAAACGGTGCGCTCTCCGTGGCCGTACTTTCCTCTCCCGGACTTCCAAGCGGCTGGGACGCGAAATGGGATGCAGAAGCGCGCTGGGATGCTGCCTGCTCGCTGCGCTGTCCTGCTGCCTCCTCCCCGGCTGCAGAGGTAACATAACCGTGGCGGTGATGCTCCCGGACAACCACCACAAGTACCCGTGGGCTCTGCCGCGCGTCCTCCCGGCCATCCTCATGGCGCACGAGGACCTGCACGGCAAACACGGGCTGCTGCTCGGCCGCTACATCAACATCCTGAACTACAGCACAGAGGACCCCGTCGCGGGCTCGTGCGCCGAGAGCCGGGCGCAGGTGGTGGCCGTGGACGCCAAGCTTTACATCCACCCGGACGCTTTCTTCGGGCCCGGGTGCGTGTACCCGCTTGCCTCCGTGGGGCGTTTCGCCTCCCACTGGAAACTCCCGCTGATCACCGCCGGAGGACCCGCGTACGGCTTCGACAAGCGAGAGGAATACCGGACCATCGTGCGCAGCGGTCCGTCCACCACCAAGCTGGGGGACTTCGCCAACGTCCTGCACACGCACTTCAACTGGACGTCCCGGGCCGTGGTGATCTTCCACGACCTGCGGCAGGACGACCGGCCGCACTACTTCTTGTCGGAGGGGATCTACCTGAACCTGAAGGAGGAGATGAACATCACAGTGGAGGCCCAGCCGTACGAGGACGACTACAAGTACTACAAGGATCTTATTACTTTCATGAAGGAGCGCGGGAGAAGTAAGTTCATGCTGAAGGAAAACAAAGTGTGATTTCAAGTTTTAAATCCTGGGAATTAACACATGAAACACTGGCGATTCTGCAAATGCGCATAATCAGGCCTGTGGTAAAACCAACCTAGATATCACCTCCTAACACAACTTTTACTGTTTCTGATCAGAACTTAAAATAACAAATCTCTTAGTTTCCCGCATGAGCTGTTTTAACAACTTATCTTTGAAGTATGTGACATTATCTCGAAACAATGCAGACCACCTGCTGGTTACTGTAAAGATAATGTCAGTGGATGGAGAAGGAAATTCCCTCTAACTGGATGATCTGCATGGGAAACAATTTAGTAAAATTGTCTCACGCCAGTCGCCTGCAGGCAGATTTATATCTCTTCTTCGGGGAAAAGATTTTAAATGACGGGAGTGCACCAGTCGACACAGGCACAGCTTAAGCTGCAAGGGAGGAAAGATATTTAAAATATATGTCTATTTAATTTGGAGCATTAATTTTGAGGTGTTTTACAAACTGCTGCAATGGGAGATCCTGCTTTTATACAGTGAGGTCACAGTGGAGACTTTTTTCCCAGTAGATACAAACAGAGGTTGACTGGAAATAGGTGCAGGGAAAAGCCTGTTTATTCCGGAGTTACAACAGAGGAATGTTTAGGCTGTGGGCAGTCTGCTGCTGGTTTATTGCCTGCGGAGGACCACCACCTGCGTTTTTAAAGAGAGAGGGGGACACAGGTTGAGATCAAATGGGTGCCCTCTCAGCCAAAACATGCCTTGTCTGTGTGGTTGGTTCGCTGAATGACTCTTGCTGCTGCAGTTCATCCACTTGTAATGAAAATCCAAAAGGAGTTCATGTATCTGTCAGTCAGTACAAACTCATGCTGCGAAGCCAAACTTTAGGCTCTTACTGAATTCTAGTGGAGATGCCAACTTTTCAAAAGATAAATATGTCAAATATGTGTAGTACATCAAGAATATTTCCATTTGATGGAATGATGCAGATGATAAAAAACATGGAGTCTTGGGTTTGAAGATTTCACTCAGTGGAAACATCATAGCTTAATGAAGAGCTGGAACCAGATGATACAGAATATATGTGATGCTGTCAGCAGTGTGGAATAACATGATCTTCCACAATTAAAAGGGCAATAAAAGGAGGGGAAACAAAATGGTTAATAGAATTAATTTAGAAATATTTTATCAAGTTGCAAAATAGCCATTTGGTTTTTCACAAGAGAAAATAACAGCTGTTTTTCCGATGAAGCGTTAAATCACACAGCAGAGCGGCTGTTAAATCACTCGTCGCTGTTCTCGCCTTAAGTTTAATTAACTGGAAACGTTGTGAGGCTGACTTAATCATTACTGCTGTTGTGAAAAGTTATTGTGTGACTGAGAATTATGGCTCGTGCACGCGCGCAGCTGCACGTGTGTTTGTGTATGAGTAGAGACAAAGATCGGCTAATACCAGGTGCAAACAGCAGAAGCAAAGTGAGCAAAATGACTGAATGAATTCATTTACCAATGCTTTATAGATCAGTCATTATAAGCCATTAACAGGTACAACTTTTGGGTTTCCAGGTTGTGAAAAAAACCCTTTAACATATCCTTTTTATTTGATAATATTGCAGTTATAAATGTTAATAATTCATTAAAGTAATAGTTCAACATTTTGTAAAATACATTTATTTGTTTTATTTCCTAGAGTTATATGAGAAGATTGATGTCAGTCTTATGTCTGTGCGTTATGGAGCTGGAGTCAGGAGGCGATTAGCTTAGCTTAGCTTAAAGACTGGAGGCAGGGGAAAACAGCTCTGTTCAAAGTTAAACAAAAAAAAAAACCTACCAACAACTGTAAAGCTCACTAATTAACATGTTGTGTCTGGTTTGTTTAACATACACAAGATCAGAAAAGTAAAAATGTCCGTTTGTTGTTTTAGAGGAAGTTAAGAGCTGGAACTATTTCTTGATGAACAACAGCTGGGTGCAGTGAGTGAGCAGGCAGCTTCCCCAAGTCTTGTGGCACAGTGAGGTTGCCAGGTTTGGTACCATCATGCCTGTACAGAGATCAAAACCAAAACTGCAGCTCACGTATCTGGCAACCCATGCTGTAGCCGGAGGTGCTGCATAGAAGTACTTGTCGGTTGGATAAACTGTTGTTCGTCAAGAGACAGTTCCAGCATATAACTCCCCCTAAAACTGCAAATAGTAATTTTACATTCTGTTGATGTACAGATTATGCTAACAAGATACAACATGCTAATTATAGTGAGCTTCAGAGGTGTAGGTAATCATATTTCTGAACTTTGGAGAGAGCCAGGCTAGCTGTTTCCCCATGTTTCTTTATGCCAGGCTAGGCTAATCACGTCCTGACTCTAGCTTGCACAGGCATGATATCATTATTATTTTGTTTTATATTCCTTTTCACAACCTGGCAAACCTAAAATTGTTCTTATTAATGACTTTTAACTGATATATTAGACAATGCTGACCACCAATAAAGCCATTAGTTACAACGTACACCTCTTTATAAAGAGTGCCTTACTAGATATTTGTTTCCATATTCCTAAAAGCTTCGGATCAGAAATTTGTTTGCAGCAATGGAACGATTACTTTAATCGAAGAAGTAGTACTACAATGGAAAATACGTCTAAGTAAGTCTTCCACTAAACAAGCATTAGTGCTGCCATTCATAGTGTTACAGAAATGAAAATCCCCCAAATTCAAGATAAGAATCAATAAAATAGCTGATTAAAAAAAACTCCCATCTGTGATTCTGGGGGTTTCCATGCTTTCAGTTAGAGGTGTTACATGCTCCTCTGAGATTGTCTTCTCAAGAAAAAACATTAGCATCAGTCTTGTGGTTAAACCTAACCAAACCTTAACCATAGCAGTCATATCAGAAATACTGATATTAATGTTAAAAAACATGTTAAATGGTCATTTGTGACAGTTTTGGAAGGCACTGACAAACAAAGTCCTTGAGTAAATGTGCTTCCCACCTTTGCTTGTTTGTCATATTTGGATGTTTGAATGCAGAAATGCATATCTGATCCTGATATTCAGCTATAGTGCATGGGTGTGTTGCAAAATATTTATCTCCTTACACTCCTGGGAACGTTTGGAGGGAATCGTTTTTGGAACCGGCTCAACATCTCAGAGCAAAGTCTGCTTCCAACCAGTAAATCTTAGTGTATTATGGTTTCTGGCTCTGTGAAACAAACAGAGTTTTAAACATCTTAATCTGTTGTTACAGTAACGGCATCAACAAATAATGGAATAAACACAGCGTAAAGGTAATTAAAGGAGGGTGCAGCATGCAATGGAAAGAGGTGAAAGGTGCAAGCCGCCAAACATCCCCCCTTCCCAGATGAATTATGGAGCTGCCGCAGTGAGCTGGAGGTCAGGGAAGCTAATGGTTTTGTCAGGGCTTGTCCTGGCTCGGTATTCAGCTCACTTTTATCCCAGCAGATAACCTCCGGGCTATCGGCTCTGTAATGTCACCTGACTGCCGACTGGGTTCAAACAGCAAGAGGCTGAGCTGAGGTGGGAAAGGAAAAGTAGGGCTTTTAATGTGAAGCCACACATCATTTGAGCTTCGACAGCTGTAATTGCGTGCTTTTGCAGAGTTAAACAACACCCCTCCCACCACCACCTCTAATTCCACAGATTCCTCACTTTAATACCTGGAAAATGCAGATGCAGAACCAGGTACAATTACTCATTAATTGAGTATTTTCCAGTATGTGAGACTTTGTAGTATTCATTCACTGCATTGTTTTTACTCCCTCTGATAACTGGAGATACTGTACTTTGTAGTTTCTGATTTTACATTCAACATTAGGTAAGCTCATTACCAAAAACCCAGGCTGTATTTGAAACCACCTACTATACTAGCAGTACATACTGATTTGTATTTCCGCATGTAGTACGCATGAATGTAGCATGTAGCATGTAGTATGCAAACAAAAGCAAAATCTGCAGTATGCCAAATATACCCGGATGTCGTACTGATTTGGATAAAATCTCCAGTAAGCACTGGACCAGGTCTACCTCGCCTGCTGTTTCCCACAATGCAAAGTGATTGCAGTGGTTTGCCATTAGCCATGCTATTGTTTACTTCTGCTTTCCAAAACCGGAAACTGGCTAAGCCTGGCCTAGCATACTGAAAAATAAATCGATTTAACAGTTTCATACTGCATACTACTATGAAGAGCTGCATTCGTCTGTAGAATGTAATAGGTGGTTTCGTAACTCTGTGGGTAAACTTGTAGAATATGGCTGTTGCCAGGTCAAAATTTCCAAAATGTCAACATTTCACTGTTGAAGTCGATGGTGGCTACGAATGCATTCTAGATATATCTAAAGTGTTTTAGAGAATTGTCTCATCCTGCAGAGGAGCGTGTAACCTTTCAGCTGATCTGAAAGCATGAAAATCTATTTCATTATTATCTCAATGTGTCCAGTTTGGGGCATTTTCATTTTCACAACACTCTGACAGAGACCATTCTTCACACTTGAGTACATTTTACTGCTAATACTTTGTTGCTTTTACATAAATGCTGGACTCTTGTAGTGGAGTATTTTACCTAAAGGGTTAGTTCACCCAAAACAGTGTTTCTCACTTACCTCTATCTGTCAACAGTTTTCATTGAAACTACTTTTTACCAAAGAAATAGTCCCTATACAGACTGTTCACTGTGTTCTGTGGATTATGCAGAGCAGTAGGGATCATTGTTTATGGGAAGACATGTTACTGTTGAAATTCACTTGCATTATATTGTGGTGGAGACAGAAATCTCAGAGATGGATATCTAAAAACCTGGACAGATAAAACTAAAACTATCTGTATGGCAGTCTGACCCGTTAAGTAAAGGTTTCGAGGCCCTCTTTCAGCTCTGGCGCAGTTTGAGATGAAAGCAGTACTCTGAACACTGTGAATATATTCCAGCTCCCATCACAGTGCCCAGTGACACTCTCGGCTTGATGCTTTTCAGTCCATTAATGGCACACAAGAGGGAACATTTCAGCTGTGTGAGTGGAAGAATACATCATAAGGCTGTGTTGTGTTTTCTTTTTTTTGTTTTTTAATTTCTTTCTTTTTCAAGTGTGTATGCCAGTGGTTTGTTGCTCCCAGTGAGTGAGTGTCTCTTCACAATGAAGCTCAGGTAGTGCCTCGGTGTAATTACATCATTATAATTAGAAATCCTGTGAAAACACTCCCAGGATGCAACAATAGCAGGGGGTTAGATGAACTGGATGTTGCTTTCACAGATTCTAGTTTTCTATACAAAGACATGCTACAGAGACAAAGCTATAAATCATCTATTTTACAACAGAGTCGTAAAAGCCCCCCAGACAGATTAGAGCACGAAAAAAACAAAAGAGCTGGAGGATAATCTTCTCTGAAGAAGATTCAGCTACAAGTCAAACATGATGACACACAGTCATATTAGAAAATCCAGCATAATCCGATCGAGAAGGCAACAAAAACATGTTGAGTGCAGTAATTGGCTTTGCTTTCTGTTTGTGCAGTTGCATGTGCTTATCTGTGGAGCCATCCAAAACAGTGAAATGTCCCAATTTGCAAACCAAACCAAACACAGTGTAATTAAGACTCTAAACAGCTTAAATGATTAAAAACGAATGTTACAAATGTGCAGGAATTGTTTCCACTGGTGCAGAGTTTGTAATACAGGCCTTCACATTAACTACAAAAAAAATCTTAATCTTTATTAGTCTTCTTTACGAGTTTTCAACTCTTATTAAAGCGAGGCAGCAAGTGCCTTTTAATAATACAAGTCCCAGAGTTCCATTCGAAAAACATGTATTGACCGCTGGGGGCAGTTTTAGCAGCACACATCGTTAGCAGCTACTCTTTTAGAAATATAACAAAAAAAGAGCAACCGTTTCCTATTTGTTTACGGTGGACCCAAACACACCGTGGGCTGAGAGGATTCATTGCCTCCTGTTGTTTAAAAAAAGAAAAGTAGAAATGACAGTCAATGATGTTGAAGTGCGTGCATGCACCAACTTTTGTCTAATGCATCACATCTAGTGCGTGCGTGTGTTGTTTCCTGTGAATCCCTTGTGCAAGAAGGCAAACTCTTCCAGTAACAATGAAAACTACTACTGGCTCGGGGTTAGCGCAGTCACTGCTAACTTTGGTGATACACTGCGTTTCCTGTGAGTGCTTCACAATAACAGCCAGCTTGTGTTTCGCCAGTTGAAGGCTTTTAATGTGAAACATTAGCAGTAACTTTATTCAGCTCTGTTGCAGCCGAAGGAGAGGGAACAGTAAACAGTGAGGCTGATATCAATTAGATACAATTACAGTAAAAATAATGCAGCACTGTTTCCTGTGAATCTCTTGTACACAGGGAGGTAATCTGAATATTGTGTGGGAATGGCGGACTACGCCACTAACAAGAGAGGTAATTACAGAATATAAATTTATTGAATGGCTACTGCTGAAAAAAACTCCAGCCATACTTGTATCAAAAACTTGGGGTTTGACACAACCACAAGAGACCTGCCAGCCAATCAGAAGCAAGTACTCTCTATGGTCTTGGTAAAAGTGTAATATTTTATCCACAATGCAGAGTTTATCTTGAAAAAGCACTGAAAAGAACTGGAACAGTGAAAGAAACATCCCTCTTAGCAAGCCATATGTTTAATCACATTTTCCATGTTTTCCTTGGCACAGTTCCCTTGGTTTAGCCTTTTTTTTTAAATGAGTGTCATTATCTTGAAACATGGCAGACTGCATTGTTAAAAAATAAAGTAGAAACACTCAGAGAGCTCATACATCCCTCATCTATATGTGCGTTATTGTTAGTGTGATTTTGATAACAGGAGATGTTTGCATTCAGATCTGGGTCAGCATCAACAGACACAGTAACAGAACAGAACGGGATGTAGCTGACAGTATGTGCCATTTGTTTTTAAAGTGCAATAGTTCATGAGGAAAATAGCGAATGTGCTATCTTGCAATGTTGAGAAATCCTTTTAAAGAATCCTGGATCTACATCAACAAACAAATCACTTGTTCTTTGGCTCAACCATAGGAATATGTCAACAACTTCTTGAGATATCTTGCTAAATCAGACAAAAAACAAACAGTACTGAAAACATTGCCTCCTTAGTGGGGGTAAAAATTAGACTTGATTATGTCTTAAGTCTTCAAACAAACTTGTCTTCTGAAAATATGAATTCAGGACTAAATAACAGGCTAACTTAGCATGAGCAGGGCAGGAACAGGGCTGATTGCCATCCTGGAGCTTGTGAAGTGGAACAACTTGTACCAAACAATTTAATGTGTAAAGTAAAGCCTCGGCAGGTCCATATACTGTACGACTGCTACAACACAGGAGGACATTTTCCCCCGGCTGTGTAGCACATTTATTTTGGGAGCAGTCCAGGAGACAGCAGGACTACTTGGCGTGGTGAACCATGTTGGAAGAGCTGAGAGTTGGGGTCTAAGCAGCAGCCGACTTTGGTCTAACACATGAGGAAATGTCTGCTAACTGGGAGGACTGCCTCGCAGCTGGCAGCAGCCACTCTGACATGCGCTGCGAATGGAAATCACGCTACGTTTTTTTTAATTCATGACTCAACAGCAGGAGGGTGTAGGTGGCAGGGTGAAGGTAGTGGGTATAGACGCTGTCAGAGCCTGTAACAGAGGTCTCAAGTTTGATTCCTGCAACAGCGAACAATGAAGTGTTGCAGTACGTGTCTTTGAGCAAGACGGTGTCTACCTGCTCGCTGAAGTTAAAGCTAAAATGTCCAACTTTTCATTCATGTTTGAGTAGGAGTGGGTGTTGAAACTCAATACTTTTTTGGTGCCGAACCAAATGTGTCTGTAGTACTAGTATCCAAAAATGTCGAGTAACGAAATTTGGCAAAAATAGTGTCTAAAAGTTTTTGATTCTATTTTATGTATGTAGTATTGTACGGCTGCTTGTGTTTAGACAACATTTAACATTTGAGAACTTTGGCTTCTTTTGTTAAATGGAAAAAAGGGGTTTTGTAGAATGTTTAAAAAATATGTCTGTATTGGAAAAAGTATTGTTACCAAAACTTGGGTATTGGCAATAGTACCAAAAAATGTTAGAATCAACACGTTCTCCAAAAATAACGCCAAAATACGTTGTTATTCCGGTCATGGAACGGCCATGGTCGCAGTTAAATGAAAGCCAACACTGACTGTCAGTCACAGGAGACGAACAGCGCTTGTTAAAGTCCAACTTTTTGTTGACCCATCCATGACCCTGACCTCCGACCTCTGCGGATGTTATTGCTCTAAAATGACGTCACCTGAATTCCTCTTTTGCACCCCGTGGGAAGGAGTCATAACTCCTACGGCTGCTAGAGGGCTTTGTCACTTTAACGTAAACATATGTTGTTATAGGTATTGTCAGCTAGAATGGTGGCGAGCTGCTAATCAATTAAACAATTCAACTAAGTCACATAGAAGCAAGTCCATGCAGCCACAGTAAATGTGCAGGTCTGAATGTCTTACAGCACCATGCACATAACATAAAATTACAATAACTGAACTAAAAGAAGTTAAAGGTGATTTTGTTGTATCCTCAATATCTCCCATAAGTTCCTCCCAGCTCTCTGTGGATGTTTCGAAATTCACCGCAGGTCCCAGCTGAGGTTCAAAACATCAACACAGAGCGAGCTGAAAGAAAATTTGGGGATTTGGGCGAGAAACGACAAAATCCAAGGAGTGTATCTAGTAGCAAAGAGGCTAGTAAAACCCTGCCCACTTGCTACAGGCTTGCTACAGTAAAACCCTGCCCACTTGCTACAGGCTCCTCCCACTGCTCCAATGGACCCTCCAACCTCAGACCAGTGGGTTTCCAAGCTTCTAGCCCACCTCCCGTGCTCCTGCCTCAGTTATTATGTCTCTGGTTTGTGCCAGTCGCAGATGGTGATGTGGCTCTGCACGTATGCACGGCTTTACATCTGGCATTTATTCGTGTATGCATACTGCTTGTTTTGAGTGTAAATAATCAAATATGGCTCACTGTTTAAACTAGAAATAAACATTCAGATGTAGACAAAAATTCAGAACAGTAAGTCTTGTGGTGTATATGTAGACAAGTGAAATGTATCCAACAATACTTTCACTGCAGAAAATCCATCTTATCAAGCAATTCTGGTCTATTATTGAGACCTTAAAGTCTAGTTTACTTAAAATAAGTGAAAAAAACTCTGTGTTATATGATTATAACAAGTGTAAGTATCAGAAAGAAGACAAATAATGCAGGCTGCTGCATGAGAATGAAGGAAAATCCCACTACAGTAAAGCAATATTTTAAAGAGGCGAGTGAGTAGTAGTGAGTGATTAAGATAAACGTCTTGTTTTTGATTCCTATTCTGTCTGCAGTTGTATACATCTGCGGCCCTCTGGAGACTTTCCTGAACATCATGAAACTGTTTCAAACTGAGATCCAGGACCCAGAAAACTACGCCATTTTCTATCTGGACGTGTTCGCCGAGAGCTTGGCGGATCGCAAGCCGTGGCAGAACTCCGACTCTGACTGGGCCGATCCCATCAAGGTCTTTAAGGTACAATGAAGCACACATACAGTAGCCTACATATGCATGCACATAAAGGCCCAGATATACAATATGCAGCATCTGTTTGGATCACTACTCTTGATAAGTTTGATTGTGTAGGAAATAATACAAGATCAAAACCACCATTGGGCATGCACAACGGATGTCTCATCCGTTCATTTTCTCTCTAAATCCCGTAATCTTTATCAGACTCCACTTACTGCTCTACACAGAACAAAGTCGCTAAATCTAGCTGAAAACCAGCACTTAGTTAAAATACTTTCAGAATCAGTTGTTTCTGATTAAATATCACGTGTGCCAAGAAGTTTCTTCCAACAAATAAAAATCAGGGGAAGCTTTTATGCTAATGACAGACATGTATAAGAGAAGCTAATGTGCACTCTAACTGATGATCTACAAAACTATACAATGGGTGTGCAGATTGAGTCTCCCTAAGGACAGGGACCCCTCAACCCTTTCGGCCACTTTAAGGAGTGACATTCTTGCATGGCATTAATGAATGAGGGGATGTGTTTTCACAGGAAGCCATTTAGCCCTACAAATGAGTGCGGTGAGACAAGAGAGTGGGCACAGATGTGTCGCTCGTCTAATTTATCTCCCTAAATGTCACACTGGCTGCTCTTAGTTCTCATTAATTCAGTGTTCACAAAGTTTTGAAGGGGAACGGCTTTCTGAATGTAAATCTAGCATAATTTTAAATAGATTACGGCCATTTCTGTCATAATGTTTCCTTAAAATGCTGAAGACAAACACTTGAAACATTAACTTAAGAAATTCATGGAAATGAATGTCTACTTTAATCAGCCTACAACAATGACAGATACTGTAGTTTGTGTCATGATAATTACGCTGGTTCACAAAGGTTGGATTTATTTCAAGAAGAAAGCAATTTTAGGATTGGAGAGTGTTGAAACCACAAATTGGTATTAAACAGCTTTAGCATCTCTCTCATCTGATTATCTGAATATGAACTGCTCCTAACCTTGGCTGGAGAACAACATTTTGGCTCCCATTTTGCTGATCATGCAAGGCGTTAATTTGTCTGCAAGCCATAACAGGGCTCATTATGGCAATATGCTTCCTTCAGAGCAATAATTGCTTGTGGAAGTTTGTGGTGGGGTTCCAATAACTGTTGTAACATGAAACACGTTTGATAGCTCTTCCAGTTAAGAGCAAAGCTAGAGGACTTCATAGAAATGTCTAAAACTTGTTTTTGAGATAGCAACAAGTGTATCGACAGAATCAAAGGTCACTTGAGGCAAATATTTGGACTGAAATGTCTGGCTGAGTCTTTTATTTCTCTATCCAAACACTTGATCAAACATTAAACATCTCTGTCACTATTCATGTGGTGTTACAGCAATTTGTAACCAGCATTTTCCAAATCAAAATCTATTCTTTTACATTCAAAATGTAAGGACCTGAAACAGCACTGTTTTCAGCTTGACCATCATGGATTTTGGGGGGCTTTATCCATTGAAATTTGAAAAGAGTTTCTTCCTCCTCTTTAGACTAATTTGGGCGTATACTGTCAAAATAATCTTCATCATAATAAGTGATTTCAAGTAATACTGGATGTGAAAATCATGAATCTAATCTTAAAAAGGTTGAAAAATCGTTTGCCAGTGGAGTTGTTTAAATCAACTTATTGTAAGAATTTTGTAGAATTAAATGTAATTATACTTGATGGAATAATGCATTATATTGTCTTGTTCAAGATGGCCAACGTTCAAAAAAGGAATACGGGACCAGGTGCACTGGTGGTTTTACAATGGCTGACTTTTTTGCTGATCGTATCACAGCACTGGTTTTGTCATTGACCACAGTATCTGTCTACTTTAATATCAGATGACTGAACAAATAAAAAAATGTATTCACAAAAAAACCCAAGATTGTTCCTTATAGCCACGGTTATACAGTTAGCATGTTAACGTCTGAAAGATTGCATTAGCATTGGCCCTCAACCAGAATCAATGAAATAAAATATCGTAACACCTGTATATTTTGTGCTTTGCTTTACTGAAATACAAGCTACTTGTCTTGTAGTGACACTTTTTATAGTTTACTATATATTATTTAATTATATTCATCATGTTATTTTTTTCATTTTATAGTGACTCTCATTTCTAGAAAATTCCAGTAACAACTGAATTGGAAACAGACATTTGGGTGGTTTTGTCAGGCTCACAAAACGAAGTACCCACAATGCAGACAAACACATGGAGGAAAAGTCCAGATACTTGTCAGTCAATCAGGCAGAGGTATCCAAAAAACACAAGGCGAAAAACTCAGGTCCAAAAATACAAACGAGGGTTTCAAAAACACGAGAAGAATGCATGAAGGTAAGACAATCTGGCACAGAAGGAAGGGAAAACACACCTTAAATACACTGAGGGAGAGGAGACAACAAGACACAGGTGAAACACATTAGGACATTCACACTGGCGGGAAACTTGACAGGACATGGGGAATGACACACAAGACTACCAAAATAAAACAGGAAACCACATGAAACAGACTACTTGACTTGGCGGACCCTGACAGGTTTCACAATGGCTAACGTACTTCCACTTAATCTTAGCTGACCTTACCTTATTTTGTACAAATGTAGGTTATTACAGAGCACATGTGTTGTCATTTACATACAATATCTGTCTGTTTCTGATATCAGAAATATGCCAATGTGATTTGGGGTCAGAAAACGCTAACAGTGCAGGAATGACCGTTAGCCTTGGTTTGACCGTTAGCATGCTAGAAGCTCCGTTAGCCTCTTAGTCAGTTAGCAGTTTGTGACCCTCAACCACAAACAACAAAAAGATGTAACTGACAATGCCTAAAGTGTATAGTTTGGGATTTTCTATGCTGAGATACAAAATGGTCACCGAGTTGCAGAGAGACAAGAGAATTTGCAGTATTAGCATTATTGACTACTAAAACCAAGCCAAACAGAGATACTGTATGTCCACCATTACTCCATTAGCATAATGTTAAAATAATTTTAAAAACTGAGGATGAAAACAAGACTAAATAGGGTGCTAGATTGCAATTTTATATTACAGTTAGAACATAAAACTCACAAAAATGTGTTTTCACAAGGTTTTTCCCTTGACATGAGAAATATTCAAAATGCAGGAGGTTGGGATTCAGATCAGTCTGACAAAGAGAGACACACTGGATGTTTCAAGGATCAATCCTAAATCAGCATATCTCATGCTGTAGTTTTTAAAAATGTTTTTCCCTCTCTGTGTCTCCTCCAGTCTGTTTTCGTCATAACGTACCGGCCTCCTGATAATCCAGAGTACAAAGACTTCCAGAGGAAACTCCACGCCAAAGCCCAGAGGGATTTCGGTGTGCATTTGGAACCATCTCTAGTAAGTTATAGCCTGTGAAAACCTTATGCGTTCTCAGCAGCATCACTGCCTCTTAAATCTTTTATGAGATATTCTGTGCAGAAGCATCCCCACTGTGCTGTGTAATTGTCAGCAGTTAATGATGAATGATGTTGACAATGATGTTAGCGATTCATATTTTTCTTTTATTACTGCTTTTATCTCAGCTATTAATTATGGGAGTTTCACAAAAGTACATTAGACTGTACTTTTAATAAAAATGTATCATTTAGTGTGTTTGTTGGTATTTGGCACTTTCATTGGCCAAAGTCACATCATGAATGTTGGCTGAGGGAAAGGCATTTCCTCCCTTAAAAATGTTAAGTAATTTTTTAATTCCATCATTAAGCTCTTTAATCTTAACCGTGTGTGTTGCTCAAATTCCCATTGTTAATGGTTGTTCAAAATAAATGCTGTCTCTCTCCTTGCAGATGGACTACATCGCCGGCAGCTTCTATGATGGTTTCGTGCTGTACGCAAAGGCCTTGGAGGAGACACTGGCCGAGGGCGGAGCCCAGAACGACGGCATTAACATCACGATGAGGACGCAGAACCGCAGATTCTGGGGTGAGCAAATGTTGGCGACGTGTCTTAACTTGTAAGAACCGCTTCATATATTAGACTAGGTTTTAAATGATGAAATTTAAATTGACTGTGGCAATCTGTTTTTACTGTTTTTACTGTTTTATGTACACTCTGCTACTTTTCTGGTTTTGACGTGTACCGGTCTCCACCTCCACTTAAAAGGTTGTCAGTCATTTCGCCATGTCTGCCTCTCAAATAACAGGGAACGGTGCTCTCCAATAAACACGCAGTGAGGCCAAGTGACCGGCCCAGCTGGCTGTTATTGGAAAGCACCATTGACCCCAAAATGTGATTAAAATATACCCTTTCAACACAATAATTATAGCGTCATTGAACAGTTATCACACAACACTCCAGTTAATGGTCCATTTAATGCTTGATATGGGTGCTCACACACTTCCTTGCTGGCTGCCAGATCTGCACTCACATCATGGACGAAGCAGAACAATGGGATGTTGTTGCTTCAGATCAAAAGGGTTGATGAGGGTTGTTTTGCTCAGCATGATGGGAAAAAACAAGGAAAAAAGGGCCCATGTTGAAAATAATAATGGAAACTTTCGCTTCATTATTGTGGATGTTTTGACAATGTTTAATGTTACCTGGTTTTACAGAAGCAGAGGTCACGTTCCAACTATTTTTCAACCTTTACTATAATGATCAGTAGTTAGAGCTGAGAAGAATGCACAGTGTAACGCTATAATGTGATAATGCTGGAAATCATGCCTCTACTGTCATGATTTTCAGCATTATCTCTTTCAATAGAGCTCCATTAAAAAACTGTGGTGCCATCATGTGCAAAGAAATCAATGTTGTGAGCCTAACTGATGCTCTGTGCATCTGGTGTTTGCACATTGTGAACCAGACCAATGTCAAACAATGTCTGTTGAAGGACTTGCAAAATCCTGCAGGTATTCTTGTTGTGACTCGTAAAAAAGTTCAACAAAGACAGAGAATCCAAGTTTATGATGCAAATACTTGAAGACATAGAAAAACTCCACAGTGTGCGCAGTGAATCATCCAAATCTGAATGGGAGCAGATGCAGTGAGCTCATCTCAGGTTGTATAGGGACTATATATGACGTTATTGCTTGTGTTTTTAGGAGTGACGGGACTTGTTACCACTGACCACAAAAATGCCAGGGATATAGATGTCAACCTGTGGGCGATGACCAACCAGGAGACAGGAGAGTATGGGGTAAGACATGCCTTTACTGTTACCGCCGTTAGTTCGCTTTGTGTTTAATGAGTTTGATATGGGGGGTGGTAGATGACTGAACTGACATTTCATTGTGGACTATTCCTTTAAAGCTCCTGTGTAATGTAAAGAGATGGTCATTTTCTGCTGTGGCGTGAAATGTTTTTACATGAAACAGGAGGTTTGGCACAGGATTTAATGCCGGGAGGGAATTGCTTCAAAAGAATAGAAGTCAATGAGTCAAAGGCTGCAAAATAAACACTGATGAGACCATCTGCCTCCTCCATCAGTCATAGTCTCTTCCGTCAGAAAGGGCGATGTTGGTATTGCTTTGTTTTAGAACTAAGGTAAAGAGCAGAGAGGTTGGCTGAATGGACCAAAATCTCTGATAGCACTTTGTTGGATTGAATTTTCATAAATGCCGCAGAATGCAAGAATAGTCATTGACCACATTTTTCACATTGTGCAGGATAATGATGGGATTTTAATAGAAAAGTAGATAAGATTTAGGTTTCTAGTATATCTGTATTTGGACTGTAACGATAGATAATGAACAATGCACCCAGGGGCACACAGATTGTCGAGAGAGCTGCAGCAGTTTATAAGCAGATTTGCCATAGAGACATTTTTGTTGGGCATGGCCTGGGCTGATAAGGAAATGAGGAGGGACTTAGTATGGAGGGACCATGATATTTTTATTCTTACACCTTTTTCAATACTAGTGCTGATACCGGAGTGTCCTGAGTTTTATATCTAGCGCCACTTTTTTGATACCTTTCTTTCAGAAATATGAACATATTTTCCTACAAAACCCTTTTTTTGGGGGGCAGCCTAGTGGCCAAGGGATTAAGGTGCCAACCATGAACCACAATGTCCCTGGTTTGCGTCCGGTCAGGGACATTTGGTGCAAGTAATTTCCCTTCTCTCTCTATCCCCTCATTTCTTGTCATCTCTCTACAGTTGACTCTCTAATGAAGTCATAAAACGCCCCCAAAAGGAACCTTTTTTCATTAAACAACAGAGTTCCCAAATGTTAAATGCTGTATAAGCACAAGCAGCAACTCTGCCTAAAAAAATAGTCTAAAAGTGGCAACATTTGGATTAAGTCAGGAACTATCTGATCAAAGAACAAGTAAACAAGACTACAAACCTTACAAGACATTTGAACTTTTGGTACTTGACAGTTTTCAATACTCAATGCCACAATCACTTTTCTGTTGGTACCAAAAAAGAACTGAGGTTCAATATCCATCCCTAACAGAGAGGGGAACAATACGTCTGGGGACACACAAAAATTGATTTTTCAAAAATATCATCATTTTAAACTGTTCTGATTTTCTGCTGATTTGGCATCGAGACGTTTCATTGTTGTTGGGAATGAACTGAGCAGATACGTAGCAAGTTTTTTCTTACATGTCATGTTGTTCTTTCTGCATGCAGTGTTTTTTACATAAGGTTCATTGTAGAGCATTATTATTAAGTCTAATATTTATGAACATAAAACAAGTCTCCTGCTAAATAGTCTTTGTTGTCAACTATCCCACTAGGAAACCTTTTGATATAAACTGTAGAACTTATTTATGAATCATTTTCAGTCTCAGTATGTAAAGCTGTTGACACAAAATAACACTAACCCTACTATCCTGGGGTCCTGACTTCTCTAATGATAAGATGCATAAAACCTCAAATTTCCCTCACAGTCGGATGAAAATATTTGTGTATGTTGCGCTCTGCAAACACTGCTGTGAACTGCTCCAGTGTGTTTTTTTTCTTCTTCTTTCTTTTCTCTGAGGGGCGAAGAAGCGGGTTAGCTGGATTTGACTTCAGTTAGAATTTCATAGCGGTCCTCAGAGGCTGTCAGCGTGACTTCCTGGTCTCATTTATCCTCGGCTTTTAATTGGTCGATGCATATGGCCGATTGACCCGAGTGGCCAGCAGCCTGGTTGAAAACATCCCAGATCGGTTTCAGCTTTCAGAATCTCAGTCTGCTGAATATAATAACGAACATTATTTTCAAAATAGAATATCCATCCATCAAAATGACTCAGGCTGATTCATGTTGATGGATGCCTGATTAAATACATTTGATGTATTGTTTGTCATCTTCATGTTTCTTTCCATAGTAAACTGTTATAACTGTTTTATTCTTTTTCCTCTTCTTTTCTCAAGAATCTGTCAAAGTCATGACTACGCTGCCTGTATATGTTAACAATTACAGAAAAAAGACCCCATAAGTGTTTTTATACATCTGTATGCATAGTTATATGATTTTACTGTAAACTCGGATTACAAATCTTATTTTTGCGAGTTAACCTACAAAAATAGGGAGATACACTATATGGCCAAAAGTATGGGGACACCCCTGTCCACATACTTCTGTGTACTTTTGGTGTGGTTGTGTTTTTCATGGGTTGGGCTAGCACCCAGTGAAGATAAATCTTAAAAGACTACTTCATTGATTAAATATTGCACTCCTATATCATTGTCACGCTCACAGTGGACAGTAAAAAAATTAATGAAAGGATTACTTGTCAAAACCTGGCGCCTACATTGCCCACAATGCAACTCAACCGTTGACAGTTCGGTTGGAGATTCAGATGTGTTATGCTAGTAGCAGCTAATGTTGCCTCGAGCCGCTAGCCTTAAGCAGAGATGAGGAGTGGGCTACAGAGGTCTGGTAAGCTCACTCCCCAAGATTTTTTTCATTTTCAAATTTGTAGTCTTCAGCCGCAACCGACACTGACTCAAGTGACATCACTTGAGGCAATTTATCAGACTTCACGCAGCTCGCCCTGGAGTCACAGAAGGCCTTATACTAATTTTTTCACATATGCAGTAGTACTCCCTAACACCTGTAAACAACTTTAATGCTACAGCATACAATGATATTTTTAGACAGTGATGTGCTTCCAGCTTTGTGGCAACAGTTCGGCTCATTTCTGTTTCAACATGACGATGCCCCCTTGCAGATAGCCAGGTCCATAAAGAAATCATCATCACATATGGTTGTTGTGTACAGGTATCTATGAACATTTGGCCACATATTGTATATTCTATATTTTCAACATATTTACACTTTTTTACACTTATTTAGCTGTGCTGGAAATAAGCAAAATTATCCATCTCCGCATGCAGACTTGAAGGCAGTAGAGGTTTTAAGACACAAGATGAAATGAAGTTTTGGAGGAGATTTTCTGGCAGTACACAGACCCCCGCACTGAAATACTGCAGCTATTTCAGACTGCGCTCCCTCTGCCCCTTCACCCATCACATTCTGCATTGTTTTGATGACCCTCTGTAGGGGTGACGGCCTTCAAGGTTTTACCAGAGAGGACACAACATGCTCGGGGCACGGGTGGAAAACATAAAAACTCCTCGGGCTGGTTAGAAACACAGGAGTCGGGTTTCACAGCAGGACAACAGATGCTCCTCATGAGGCTGTGCCGTCAAAATAAAGCTCTCTCTCTCCCACACACACACAAGCTGATCAGGATGTTGGTCACACTTTGCTTATGTGGATGTAAGCATGATGGAGACACTGCAGTTTCACTCATCAACTACATGCTAATCAGTTCTCAAAATATAATTCTTGATTAGCTTGAATATTTTTATTGATGCCACAGAATTGGCAAGATGCTCCTCCATGAAACATCATCAGTCTTAACTATTGAAGCCAAGAAAATTATTATTATTATTTTAGCCCTGTTGTTGTACGCTATCGTTATCGATAAGATATCAAAATGTTGTCTCGTGATTGTGACTTAATTATCTAATTATATCATGATTAGTTTTTTTTCCAAAGGTAATGATTTAATTGTTATTTTATCTCGAGATAATTAAATGTTCAATTAGTGGACTTATATACCTTCACATCTTGGGGTAATTGAATAATTAAGTTTAAAAATTTTAATTTTAATATTTTAATTTGAGCTAACAAGATAATTAAGTTGTGATCTCGAGGTAATTGGGGCTATAGAAGAAGATTATTTATTAGTTTACTGCTGTATCTTACATACTTAAAGGAAAATGAGATACATCATGATAATTCGTAACATTTAGAGCTGGCAGAGTCTTTAAACTGGACAGAGCCAGGCTAGCTGTTTCCCCTGCGTTCTAGTCTTTATGCTAAGATAAGCTAAGCGGCTGGCAGCTGCTGGCATTAGCTTCATATTTACTGTACAGACATGAGAGTGGTATTGATCTTATTATCTAGCTCTCAGCAAGAAAGCAAATTAGCATGTTTCCCAAAATGTCATACTATTCCTTTAACATTCTTCATTTCATATAGAGAGCCGAGGTGAAACAAATGAATTGCTCTTTAACTTTGTTAAAATCACAAAGGGTTTGAATTGTAATAGCAAGTGCTGTAGTAAATACTTGTTTATCTTAGAATATGAATAGTAAACACCAGGAACCTGTTTCACTTATTCAGACCAATGAAAGAAACCCTCAATGAGAAAGTGCATTGAGTTATAGTGGAACGGCGGCTAGCTTGGAGGTGACATCTGCACTCTCTATGGCTGCACAACAAATGATAAACGATGTTATCAACATTGTCCTTAACAAGAAATGGATAAATGTGTTAAAGAAAGTATAAATTGCTGTATGAATATGCTGTGAAGTGAGCTTACAAGAGGCTCCAAGTATCTTTATTTTCATCCATTTAAATGAGGATTTCCCTCTCTGTTTGCAGCTGGTTGCGTACTACAATGGGTCCACCAAAGAAATCATTTGGTCCCAGACAGAGAAGATCCACTGGCCCAACGGGGGGCCACCGCTGGATAACCCCCCCTGTGTGTTTTCCACAGACGACCCCTCCTGCAACGATGGTATGAAAACTCTACAACACACTTAACCTTCTAAATCGACCTTCAGGTGATTATACCTGTTTCTGAAGCGAAGCAGTAAGGTTGACTAATGGACACACTGATTTCAGGAAAGAATTATGACAGGGAAGTTCATGCAAAGCATTGATGTCAAGTGAAATTATCCCACACTTAATGGCACTTGATTTAGAGTAAGATTGAATCGCTCATTAGTTGGCTATTACAGTGCACTAATGCTTTGTTTACATTATCACTGTAATCTCTACAGGGACTGTGATATTTTCATTGATGCTGTGATGATAAATGTGTTGTTTTTGCTCAATTTCATCCCAACTCTTTCCCTCAATGGAGTGAAAGAGCGAATGTAGAAGTGTAATATTTGCTCGGATAACAAGCAGTGTGAAAGATGAGTGCTGGAAATGTTGCTTTGTTGTATGAACACAGCGACAGTTTCAGAGGGAAATGTCACAGATGATGAATTGGGGAGGAAAACCACTGCAATTATAAATGTACTTTGGTGTGAAGGAGGGATAATGAGTGGAGGAGCAATAAATCGGACTATGTCCCAAATCTGAAACCATCTGCTAAATTTTTTTTGCAGAGTAGAGTCTGGATGTCGCCTTCTCCAGTGTCGCTGTCAGCACCAAGGACAATGAGTGCTCAGGAATTTGATGAAACATTACCAATTTAACAAAATGTACGGACACACAAAGCACAGTAACAACAGGGTCTCATCTACAAACAGTTTTCTTGAAGAGAATGGGACCAGTGAATTATAAGTGTTGGAAAACTGCAATCTACCATCCCCAAAACAGAGAAGCCAATACAAAGTAGCTTGAGAGTGCAATTGTGGGGAGATTTTGCGTACATTGTGTTATGTTGCTGCCTTGATGTTTATCGCTCGTGGTTTGCATCACTTGGGAAAGTACATCGGAGACCAACAAAGTTTACAAACTGCATAGCAGGTTAGACAATTAAGTTATAAATTGCATTTTTTGGGATTGTACTCAGTTCTGTACAACAGCCTAACACCCGTGTGCGGTGTTATGGAGTCTTGTCATTACAGTGAGGTTGCCAAGTTTGCTGCCATCGTGCCTGTACAGAAACCAAACCTGTGGTCAATGACTGTACCTGGCAAACTGCACTCTTATAGCATGAGAAGCTGCAAACCATCCACCATCCATGGTGCCAGAGGACCAATACTAATGACTTGGGTGATCCTCTTTTCCTTTAGTGCCACCACGAGGTTCACATTTGGGGTTTTAAATGAAATTCCTGGATTGCCGTGACATTTTGTGCAGACATTCATGTTCCCCTCAGGATGAATTGTAAATAACCTGGTGATTCTCTGACCTTTCATCTAGCAACATCATCAGGTCACATGTCAATTTGTCCTTTGGTTTATGATCAAATTCCTGTAAAAAAAACACTAATGATATGTCCATCAGCCTCAGCTGCTCAACTGTGTTTAGTGCTAATTAGCAAATGTTAACACGCTAAACATTACACACCTGCTAATCATCCGTGTGTTAGCATTGTCAGTGTAAGCATGTTAGCATGCTAACATTAGCATTTAGCTCAAAGCACAGCTGTGTCTACAGTAAGTACAGCCACGTAGAGCCGCTCGCATGCCTGTAGACTCTTGTTTCACTTTGGATAGAGCCGGGCTAGCTGTTTCCCCTTGCCTCCAGTCTTTTTGCTAAGCTAGGCTAAACGTGTCCTGACTCCAGCTGTGTAGGGATGTTTTCTGACTGTTTATTCTGTGTAATTTCCAAAGATTTATAGATTTACACAGCAACCTGCTGAATAATAGACTGTAATTTCTAGTAAGTTAGAAATCTTCAGTTCACTGTTTCATGATCATCTTCTGGTGTTGATTAGTGTTAGAAATGATATTTCCCTAATTATGACTATCAGTTTATCCGGTGATTTACAGCAAGCGGTATAATTAGTCTCCATTAGGATTTTAAATATATATCAGGACCGTCAAAGCTGTGTAATTGTGTGAAATTGATGCCAGTGTTTGTGGTTGACAGATTCCTAAAGCAGTGCAGCTGTACTGGAGGAAGTCACAGCTGTGTTTTTCACAGCACTGTGCCTTTTTTTTCTTTTCTTTTCATAGATATGAATGTAGACATCTGTTGAACATATGAAAGAGACAACTGAGTGTAGAATCCTTCTCCTGTTTCCAGGTCATCTGCCAGTCCTCGGTATTGTAGCTGTGGGATCCGGCTTAGCGCTCATCATTTTTGGAATCTCCAGTTTCCTCATTTACAGGTGAGTTTGAATGCATCGAGCCGCTGCTTCCTGTCTTTTGCTGCTTTTAGCTCAAACAGTAGAAATGCATTTTTATTCCTCTCAAAGACAGACAGAAAGAGAGAGAGAGAGAGAGAGAGAGGGGTGTTTGAAACAGGATTAATGGGTCGTGCTGCTATAGGTGTCAGTGTGGTATTTACATGATTGTTGCCACGGCAACAGCTCAGCAGGTGATGCCGTTAAAGCAGCGGTGAAGTGTGTTTAGGCTTTGTGAGCTCATGTAACGGTCCCAACCAACCCTTACTGCTTTTCTCACTTAATGATCATTAGTGTGTTCATTAAGTTTGTTTTCTTAGTGCTGGATTAAAGCTAAATGCCACCTGTTTTAATAATTCACGCACTGCTAATGGCGGATGAAAAAAATATCAGTCAAGGTGATTTTTGTGCTTCTGTCAAAGAATTACGTGTTTGTTTGTAGGTTGTGATAAGATTTTTGACTTTAAAAGTCCAATTACAAGAATGCAAAGATGTCTGGTCCTTAACTTGAGAAAAAAGGCTGTATTTCTTACACTGCACAAATCTGTCTGAACAAACTTACACAGGAAAAATCTCAATTTTATGAAGTCATTTTTGCCTGTAATTGAGTCTTAAAGTCATAGTTTTTTTAAACAATTGAAAAAAATCTTCCTCTGTGGTAAAATAATGAATGTGCTTCCAATGCAAATCAGCAGCTTTTAAAAGACTTTGACTATATGTAATTAGGTGTTTAAATAAGTGTTTGTGTATCTTTTAGATGGAATAATTGGCTGCCATGCCACATTTTTAATGGTTATAACTTTGTGCTCAGCATTCAGCTGTAAAAACAAATTCAAATTGTCATGGTGTCCCAAGTGGCACAGTCCGCATGTTTACAGAAATAATTGTGAGTATTTGATTGAACCTCACTTAATTACACGAGAAGTTAATCATGCAATGCTCTTAGCAATTAAGCTACTGGAAGAATTGCTAAATTCTGGGTCATGTCATGGGTAAAATCTGCATGTAATGAAAATGAATTTTTCCATTGTTTCCATTTGTCCCTTTTTCATCACTTCTTCAAAGGCGTCTTTACATAGCCAGTTAATTGTGTTCACGGCTAATAGCAGGGTTCGTACAAAGTCTTGAAAGTTTGGAAAATGCTTAATTTTAACCGTCATGTTTTCTTGAATTCGAATATACTCTTGACTCTCTAAGCTTGATTTTCAACATAATCTGGTGTTTCATCATCTACACAATCAAATCTTTTAATATTAATTAAAGGCTTAGAGAGTCTGGAAATCTTTGGTTTAGGTACCTTGAAAGTGCTTGAATTTTACTCTTAAAAAGTTGTATGAACCCTGTAATAAACACAATGATTTTTAATGTCAAGCTGATTTATATGTCGCTATACCGCTCTAACCAACAAATCACACCGGTAATATGATCACTTTTCTAAAACTGACTATTAACACAAACAAGTGTTAATCACCAGCCAATCAGAATGGATTTTGATCAGAGGAATGGTGGAAGAAAGATGGAGGAGCAGCTATCCACTTGAGGTAAATCCACTGAACCTGAATCTGAGTTGATTATGTTCAATATCAAATAAACTACCGGATAATTAGACGCAGAGTGTGCACCTAATTCTGAAAACATTTACATCTTCTTTTCTGTTTGTTTTTTTCAGCTCACAGTTCAGCAAGCACAGCATGGTTTCCTGACTAGCTAGCTAGTTTTCCTGGACTCTTGGCCAGTAAGTTTTGTGAAATATGCTCTTCTTTTTTTAAAATCTGGGATCTAAGTGTAACATTTGTTGACTTATTGCAACAAGTATCTATTTCTGTGATGGGAACCCAACAGGGAAACTCTGTGATGTATTTTTGGTCCTGACCCACAGTTTTGCACTCTCTGCTCTAGTCCAACTATATTTAGATTGATCATTTACACAAATGACAGTTTTATATATGGAAAGCTATTTTGCACAGACCTGAACATGTTGTCTTTTACTGGATTTTGAGTTGACTTCATGCGCCCTACGGCCATGAGACTGTAAATGTAAACCTCCTGTTCAAGTAAAAAGCATAAAATACACCATCTGTATACGTGAGAGGTTGTTCTGTGATGGCTCAGTTTGATAGCCAAAGGCTAACAAATCACTTCCTGTTTTTGCAGACACCAGTGGAGCTATGCTGATGGACAGAGAGGCGGACAGCAGAGCTGTTTACAGCCGTCTTAAAGATCATCCAGCTGCTGAGAGGCCTCTATGTTCAGTACTTGACCTACAAAAACACCACTAAAATCACGTTTAAAACACTTTGGAGTTTTGTCACTGTTAGTAGTTCTTCTCAGATCAATCAGTCGATAACCCAGATTTTCTCAACCTTGGGGTCGCTTGATATGCATAGGGAGTTGCAATTTATAAGATTGATATATTAATAATTATTTTATATATTTTAATAGGAAAAATTAAATAGAAAATATATTGTCATTTCTATCCATTCCATATTTGCTGCTGCTTACATGTTTGTTTGTTTTTTGATACATATAACAAAAGATTTTATATTCAGATTAACTACATTCCTAATTTCTGGGGTGATGGGAAGTTTCAAATTTAAATCTGGTTCACAGGGCAGAAAAGGTTAAGAAACCCCAAATATAAAATGAGGGGGCCCAGTACTGTGAAATGATTGGTGTATTTTGTATAAGACGTGGGTGGCTGGTTGGATAGTTTTGGTAATAGGTTGCTCCTCTGACATGATATAACTCGCAACTATTGCCTGTGTAAAATGTACACAATAGTAATTTGGTGAATATGGAATTTAATAAAAAAATCAACCTGTGTATTAAACTGTTTGTTTGTATTGCTTTGTGGTAAAACATATGGGCTGCCTCCAAACATTTGAATGTCTTAAAGCCTCAAATTCAGCCCTTTAAGTCTCATTTTTCTTAAAAAGGACTAGAAAAACAGACCAAATTACTTGTTAAGAAGCGTACCTATGTAACATTGTCAAAATAAAACAATGCACACTGATTTCTACTTTTCATGGAGCGACTATCGTCCTGCAGCACTCAGTCGATTTAACCAGGTGGTCGGCTGCTCTCAGTTGATTTTGGAGTCTGGTGTGCAGCAGCAGTGTGAGGGGATGTTGAGCAGAGCAGCAGTGGCTCTGTTGTTTTAATGGAGGGGTTGGTCCAGCAGAGGTATTCACATATGGGACTTATGAAACAATAGGCCCAGTGTGGAGCCCCACACTTTGCCCCTCTGGCTGCCAGAGGTCTCTAAACGAGGCTCCTTAAATAGAAAAATACCTTCATTTTTTTTCGGTGGTGGTGGATGGGGCTGGAGGGCACTGGTGGTTTAATGATGTTTCCTGCCCTCAAAATGGTTGCACATAGGCAAGGTCTGGAGTATTTGTAGACACAAACAAGCATCAGAATCCCCTTTAAGTTTCTGGACCGTCCGACTACACAGTTTGTCCTGGTGAAATAGAGGTTAAAAAAAAGAAGAAGAAAGAAACGACTTGGGGCCGACTAGGATAGTTCGGGGAAAGACTAAAACACAGTGATATGCAAACGCTGCAATAATTTCCTGCAGCCATCTGGAAGTGTTTTACACCTTTTAGATTGGGTTGGAATGTAGGGGCTCTGCTCGTTTTTCATTTCTAAGTGTTTCAAACTGAAAATTAATTTCCTCCTCCCTCCCTCCCTCCCAAACATTTTTTGTCCAGTTTTCTAAACTCTGGACTAATAGTTTTATTTTTTGAAAGTGTTTTTTTGCTGTAAATCATTAAGTGTCAAGAAGCAGCGGCTCCTCTGAGATTTACCCCAGATGTGCTGATTCGCTGGAATGCCTCTTCCCCTCTGTGGTGCTCGGTGTTTGCCAGTCAGACTGATGCTCAAAAATAACACTCAAAAATATAACTGACATGAAAACTACAAGATGAATTAATCTGGTTCGGATGTGCAGACATTTGAAGGTTGTTTGCCATTGTGAAGCAATTTCTATGGATTTCTACTTTAATTCATCCACCCATAATGCACCATACAGGAGACAGAAATGATCAGGGAAAAACAGGGTTAATGATGGATCTCATAATTATATTACATCATTTGGAAAGTTACACTGACTGGGCCAGAGGAGAGAGCAGAATTACCAGCCAAAATGGTTTTACTGTTTTACTTTAAATGCTAAAAAGCACAACATAACCCAAACTAACCTAACCTAAATAGTATAACATAACACACCTAAAATAACGTAATGTAACATACTGTAACATGATCTAACCCAGCGTAACATAACATAATATAACATAACCCATCTTAACCTAACTCATGCTTACCTAACATAATAATGTTAATAACGTAACATGACCTAACATCCTGTAATAATAACTTGAAATGTAACACAACGCAAGGTGATGTAAAATAACCCAACATAACGAAATCTAAGATTACGCAATAGAGCGCTGCAGGGATGACGTATTTTTGTAGACCAACCCAGAAGTTAGCATCGCCCTGGTTCCCTCCACAAAAAGCCAATGGGATTTTGGATTATTGCAGAAAATAATCTCTGTGGCAAACAAACGTTTATGATACTTACACGTTTTGTTCAGCAAGATAATCTTCACAAATGAACACCACTTTTATGATTTTTGAAACGTGAATGCAATCGGCAGAAGTAAAAAGCTACCGCTAGGGTACAAACGAACTACACCACAGTTGCATGACTTCAACGTTACCACTGCTGAGCTTCCAACCTCTTCTACAAAAGCCACGTAAAAGCTTCAAAATTCAAGAGTGTGGTATTTACTGACTTATTTTAATTCGTAGAACAAAACGTGAAAATCTCTTAAGCTTGTGTTAACCACAGACCTTATTTCAGGCATCTAACCAAAAACCCATTCAGAAACCCACTGACTTCGAGACGAGGGAACCGGAAGTGCAGAAATGCTGACTCATTTCCGGGGTTTAGGACTCATTCCTGCAACATGACCTAACATAATGCAGATAATGCAATGCAACGCAACGTGACCTAACATCACCTAACATGACATAACCTAGTGTAACACAACACAGCATAACACATAACATAACTTAACATAACACACCTAACATGTCAACATTTAAATCATGTTAAGTGAACTGGTAGCCAACTTGCTAGTTTGTTTCATAAATAGTTGTAAAACATTTATCTTCACTGAACAAGTTTGTGACAAATTATATCATGATTGTTTTGGCTCAGTTTTCACAACAGGATTTCAAAACAGTTAATACACAGAGCCAGGCCGACTTGCCAGATTTTTACCTTTTCAAATGCTTATTAGTAGACATACAGACCACTAAATCAATGCAACATGTGTTTCCAAACCTTTCAGGTGAGCAGCATTGCAACATAGTTGCTAATCACTTCCCCACCGCTGCAATACATTTCTTTCCTTTTTTCACTATAAAATGTCATATCAAGTTTCTGTTACTGTAGTCTAAATCGTGGTTTACTGTTTTATGCCTTCCAGCATTGCAGTATTAGCTGACTGTATTTTCATTGCCAAAGTTTTTAAAGCCTCTACATGATTAAAGACTGACTTCTGTGTAAGTTACACAGTTGTTCTTGTTGCTATTTGTATAATCTTTGAGGGAAAACTCTGTTCTGATGAGATTGAGTAACTGTTTGACAGCACTATTTGGTAATGATTTTATTTTAAATGAAACAATGATTAACGTTCTATGATAAACATGGTGCTTTACCGTTTTTGATACAGACTATGCTATGTGAGATTTTGAGCCCAAAATTAGGATGATGATTTTTTTTGTGTGTTCTATGATTTGTGTTTGCACACAAACTCTGTTGTGAAAATTGAGCTGAAACAATCATACAACGCTGTTAAAGACATTTAAGACACAAACTCTTTACTGGCCCAATTACATTCATTTTAAGGAACCATCTTTTTTGGAGTTTTTGAGTTGGGAGTTATTTTTGTACCAGTGTTAGTACTAAGATAAGGTTAGAACATCTGACTCTGCTCTCAGTGAGTTTGTTAAAAATAAAGAGTGTGGGAGGAAGAATTGAAGTGGATTCTAATCTTCATCATGGTTATCAATGTTTTTCACAGAAGAAAAGACCTGTGAGTCATCAGAACAAGTCTCCATCGTGTACCTTCATTTAAAATAGGAGAAAGACGGCTTTCTGTAGAGTTTGAAGTCAAACACAGTGCATGCAGCGAGATATAAGAACCTTAATTTGATACGTTTATTGCATGACTAGCATGACATTCAATCAGCTCATCATTTCAAGTCACAAATAATGATTCGTTTTTTATAAGGGTCAAAACAGGTAACTTTATAATATGTTGTTATATTTACATAAAGTTACTGATTTAAAAAAGTAGTTTTCCACATAATCAAAGTTCAGTAAGTAGAGCACATGGACCAGTGAAGTTAAAATCTAATAAAATGCAAACACACAAGCCTGCATGCATCAACACACATACATCACTGCATGCAAACGCTGGACGTGAAGCATTCTGCTATCAGATCTGAGACGGCTATCTCAGGAAATACCACATGGACAGATGTGGAGCAAACGTAACTGCACAAACGGAGCAATTAACTCTTTGTTTGAGGTGACTTGCCAGATTAAATCCATGTTGTTTTAAATGTCATACACTTATTCCTCAAAATGAAACCGTGTCAACAGGCCATGTCGCCTCTGAAGGATTTTTAGTCATTTATTACATTTATATAAAAAGTGAAATTAGAAAGACTCCACTGCATGCAGCAAGTTGAGATTCAAACCCGCAAAGTCACAATTTTGTGGTACAAACATCTCACACTTCCACAACAAACCCAATCCAGTCCACTTTATGTGAGATTCTTCCTCTGTTCTTTGTGCTGCTGCTGTCCTTGTTGATTTCACCACCTGGTTTTTCCTTCTTGCAGGAAACTGAAGCTGGAGAAAGAGCTGGCTGGAATGCTGTGGAGGATTCGGTGGGAGGACCTTCAGTTCGAGAGCCCCAATAAATACCACAAACGAGCCGGCAGCCGGCTCACCCTCTCACAGGTAGACGATCTTCTCCAACGATGCTGTTGTTAGCACAGATTTATGTACTTGCAACGTGGTAAAAGATAAAAACAATTCAAAATGCAAGGTGAGGTGACAGAAATGCGTAAGGTACCAAAGCGCTTCATGGCTTCTGAGAGTTAAAAACTAAATGTTACACCCACATGATCTCATATTAAAGCTGGCAGCCCTGACTATTTCTTCATAATTCGTAGCTTTATATCACCTTTTATTCCGTCAGCGTTGCTGGCACAGCCTCCGGTGTGTGATTAACAAGTTGTTGTTCTTCTGGCAGGTTAGGTTGCCATGTTTGCCAGTGGGAAAGACTCAACACCGGGTCCACAGCTTTCATTCATGCAGGACTGATTATCAGTCTCGAGATGTCTCTGCTGTAAAATTGGACCCACCAGGAATCGAAAATGCTAATGACATGTTTGAAGTTTAGAGCTTCACCCTGTTTACACACTGTGTGCTGTGTATTAAAATGCAGTTTACGCTGCAAAGCTGCAGCCCTGAGAGAGTCCAAATCCTTTGTTAGTTTACACATTCCTGAAAGCTTTCCCAGTGGTTTATTGAAGGTGGCTGGGTCTGCGGTGGCAGACGCATATTAAATGATTGTTAAAATAAGCCCCAGTCTGGCCCCGGCCCCTACATATATGATACCTCATCACGTTCTTCAAGTATCAGGTTCTGTTGTCTGATGGCTAATGCATCTCCTTCGGCTTGTATTTCATCACACACGTGCAAGCGTTCATGAAAAGCACATGCACACACCTTTTTCATTACTGGTTTTCGCTCCAATTCCTTGGATAATGTGTGTGTGGAAAACAGTAATTTTCCAGGCCGATGTATTTTCCAGTGTGCCATGTGTGTGCCAGTATTTGCATTCTATACAAATGCGTAGTTGACTGTGCTGGCTGTCTGTATGCAGTGCGCCCACTTGATTTTTATTCACTCTGTGTGCACTGCAGACATTTGCCCAAGGACTCGAGTTGGTGTTATAAAACCTGAAAACACATTATTTTCTCAAATGTAAGAGAATGGCAATTTAATGTTGCACAGAGAAAGGTATTGTGGATAAAAATGTCAGTGGATGAAGCCTTTTTAGGAAGCTACGTTGCAGTGAAGTGGAAGCACAGTCTTAAATGACCAAGCTTTAATCCTCTTTAGCTTTAATCTACACACTGCTAACTGACTTTTTTTTTCTCTTCTCACTAATCACTACTTTCCACCTTCTCAGAGAGGCTCCAGCTACGGCTCCTTGATAACTGCCCATGGAAAATATCAGCTATTTGCAAAAACGGGCTATTTTAAGGTAAGGCTTAGTGAGTTCTGACATTTTCAACTCCTGCGCACTCCTTCCCCACCCACATATGTGCACACTCGCAGAGAAAAGCCGGAGAGATGGAGAGGAGAGAGAAAGAGAGAGTGTGGGCGAATTTAGGTAGTTGGTTTTAATGTCAGCTGCAGAATGCGTCAGTTTTTCTTTTTTCTTGTTTTTTTTTTTTTCTTTCTTTGTTTCGACACTCCCGCCTCGCAGTCTGGACATGGCCATCAACTTGTTGCTGCTGTTAATTTATCCGTTTAAGATGGAGGAGCTGTGAGGAAATGTGACACAACGAGCCTGAATAATGTGATAGCTCTCTTTGTTTTTAGCCGCACGATGTGGGTTTTATATAAATGCTGATGTCACGGTACAGTTTGAATGTCTCATGGACCAGTGGAGGTACTGATACACTTCTCAAATTCAATACAGGCCAGAGGCAATTAAATCTGACACCAAAGCTCAAACAGGGAGAGGTGCAAGAGCCTTGGCAACCTGCAAATACTGGAAAACAACCTCTGAAATGAAGTATTTTTTTATATTATCATCCAAATGTATCTGCTTTGAAACACAGCCATTATCACCTCCTAACTGAATAGTTCGTTTGGAATAAAAGTTAAAGCTCCCACATGGACTCACACATGAACTGGCGGCTTTGTTTTATAGTTCCTACGCCGGCGTTTTTCTCACATCTGTCGCGTCTGTGGCTCTGAGATATTCACCTCGCTTCTTTCGTTTACTGATCCTCACACATCAAAGCGACAGATACAATTCTTCCTCTGCAGCAGACTGAAATAGGCCCCAAATGTACCTGTAGGCTATACTGCAAGATTCTGTTCTATCCTCTGGATGCTGCTTGATTTCCTCTCTCCTTGTTTGTACTTTATATAGTATCAGTATGTTTCTCTTGTCAGTTTTTCTGCCTTATTTACATCTAGACCAAAGTGCATCCTCGTTATGATCTTTCACATCTTCATATAATAAAAAAGCTGTGTATAAACTGAACTCTGCATCCCTCTTCTCGTGCTGCACACAGGGGAACCTGGTGGCCATCAAGCACGTCAACAAGAAGAGGATAGAGCTGACCAGACAGGTTTTACTGGAACTCAAACATGTAAGTGTTCCATAAATGTCCTATTAAATGATTTTTTAACCTTTTGCAGGATTGAGATGATTATTTTTATATTAATCAAGTCAGCTCAATTTTATTTATATAGCCAAAAATCAAAAATGTGTCAGAGAGAATTACAAATGTACAACATACATCAGACAAATGGGCAAAAAAAAAGAAATATGTCCTGTGTTTGAGTTCTTTTATCTTTTTGTCCAGTACATTGAGCACTTAGTGAAAAAGCACTAAATCATCTGCAATAGGTCAAGGCAGCTGCAAGGCTTTTAAGTGGAACTAAGAGAAGAAGAACACATTACCCCAATTTTAGTATCCCGTTACTGGTTTCCAATTACAGTACTGCAAGAATACAGTTCAAAATTCCTCATAAGGAGTTAAATGGATTGGCTCCTCCACGCTATATTTCTGACCTACTAAACCCACACTGCATAAGGGTGCACACTAATGTCAGCAGAAAAAGTTCTTCCCACTGTTTCTAAGTCTAGATGTGCTACCAAGGACGACCGTACGCTGCTACTTCTGTATTTAACTTTAAACGTTTCTTTTAAACTTGTCTTTGACTACGTTTTTGACATTTTATCTGGTTTACTTTTTACTGTATACTTTCATTTCTCTCTCTCATGTTCTTTGTTTAACCACTTTGTAACTATGCTGAGAAACGTGCAAATAAAGTTATATTGTTGTTAGTACCACTCGACTGGCCAAATCTGCCACTTGAACACAAGAAACATCAAAATCTAATGGGCAGACTGCCAATACATTTGCTTACTTAAAGCTGCAATAATCAATATGTTTACATTATATACAATGGATCACATGACTACTTGTATGTGAAATATTGATGAATCCAAAAGAATTATCACCCAATTCTGCAGTTCCCCAGTTTCCAGCGTGTTACTGCTGTAAAATCAGTTAATGCATTTAAGGAATACAATTTCAGTTGGTTTGTCAGTCCAACACTTTGGTCCACAACAAGAAATCTTGGCAACTAAGGGCCAGACTGCCTTGAAGCTTGTATATTCCTGGTCCCCAGAGGATGAATTCTGATGTTTTTGGTTACCACTCCAACTTTCCTCTAGTGCCACAATAAGGTTGAAAATTCTTCTTATACAAATGAAATATCCATTTTTAATGGGAGGAATGCAATTAAATTTGCTGAGCGCATTCCTGCACCCCTGAGGACGAACCCTTTTTCTTTTAATGACCTCATGACCTTTCCTCTAAAGGCACCCTCAGGAGAAAATTTTTATTTTTAGCTCCACTTCTGGTATTTTACTAAAAATAGTAAAATACTTATTTGTTACGCCCAACACTTATGTAGTTTGGGTTGTAGTGAGCCTCTATTCTGTTTTCACTCTTAGTCTTTTTTGTTCAGATGAGGAATCCAAAATTCTTGCATTTGGCCATGAAATCCATCTGAGAAACCAGTGGCTTGTGCTGTTGTTGAGTGCTTTCAGTGGCCTCAGTGTGAAGAGAGCCATGCACGGAGACCTTCGGGGTGAATTGTAAAAAAGAAAAAACCCTCAAGCTCAACAAGTTGTATTCACCAAATCATTTATTCACTCACTAAAATAAAACAACCATGAATTGCCATTATTGTACTTGTTACCACTGCAGGGGAAAGATCTTCATACAAGGTTCAATCACCCCAGCGGCTTTACAAAACAAGTACCTGAAAAGTGGAACTATCTCACCATATTGGCAAAGAATATCTTTTCTGACTCAGTAGGACAGTAAAAGCTTTATTTTCATTGTTTGGTTGTTTTTGTTTGCAGGAAGTGGTACCTTGCTCCTCATTGGTATGTTCAACCAGTGGCACTGCAGGATGTTGCTTGTTAAAGTGTTAACATCATTAAACTGTCTCTTCAACATCATCGACAGCAGCTGTTGATGAAAAGGTCCCTTTGGCTGGGATATATTTAGGAGCGAGCGATAAGCAAGCTGAAGGAGAAAAAATCCACACAATTTATGTGGTTTGGTGATGGAAACACAGTGTGACACAGGGAAACCCATAACTCGGAAATTACATAGGTGCTCATGAGCAAGATGGATGCTGGTGGGGAAGATTTTTAGCCATTTCTTCACTTTTAAATGCACAGTATGTTCTTTCTGCATCAAAACAATAACAAAAGACGTAGTTTGATGATGTCGTGAAGTAGCGTGGGATCATGGGAGTTGTTATCTTCAGTGTTAAACAACCACCATTGCTGTGACCATGGTAACGTTATAAAGAGAATAAGACGTGACTCAGACAGTGTTCACAGACTTGGAATTGTATTAAAGTTTTATTCACGTTACGTCATTCCATTCTAATGAAATGGCCGCGAGTAACGTTAGCTAACGTAACGTTAACTTGCTAACTTACCCTTAGATGAGTCGACTACTCATACAGCTACTGTAGCTAACGTTATGTGTTGTTCAACTTACTCATAAAGTTATTTTTAGTATGATTGTTTTGACCACGGATAACAGCACTGGGCTCGCCACCTAACGTTAGCTACAGTAGCTGTCTACTTAGTCGACTCATCTTAGCTGACTTACCATTTGATGAGTCGACTACCCATACAGCTACTGTTGCTAACATGTTATCCGTGTAACGTTACTGTACGCATTAGCTTGGTGGCTGGCATGAGCCACTTGTCATAGTAGCACATCGTAGTAAGCTCGATTGATATTGAAATATCATATCAATAAATTAGGTCTCTACTGGATTACTGTGAAAAAATTATGCTGTGTGGCAAAAAACAACAAAAAAGCTGTATTACTGTTACCGAATATAATTCTGTGACACTGTATTCCTTCCTTCCTCACTCTCTGACATATCATCTGGCGTTTTCCATGTTCCCCGGAAGTTATAGCAACTAGAGTGGGTGAGAGGATATGACGACATTGACAGGTGACCAAATGAAACACACCATTACCTTGAATACAATTAAGGATTACTTTGGGTTTGAACATTGTTGGAAACATTTGGGATAATATAAGTACACAACTCAACAAAATATATAACATAGGTCTAGTCGTTTTTTTGTCATTTTAATGCGGAAATGTTATCTTTAATATCGATTAGTCTCCAACTCTCTTTACTCAAATTCTCTCTGTCTCAGCTCTGTGTTTTTAGTCCTTTTTTCGTTTGGGCTTCTTGGATGCCTCTGTGGCCTCTCGGTCAGTCAGCAAGCACACATGGGAGAGAGGCTGCTGTCTGAGCTGGCAGCTTCTCAGACGCCCCGGGGGCCTGATCGGCTGTCAAACCTCAGCTCATGAAAAAGCCAACCAGATGGGGGGAAGAGACGGGCCTGCCAGTGGAAACTTAACCACTTGTCTTCCAGCACTCTCTCCTCCTCCTCCTCCTCCCCCTGGTGCCCCCCCACCCCACCACCAGAGTGCAGCAGGGGAAATTATATAGGCCAAAGGGTAGGCTAACATCTCTGGAGCCGTGAAACAGGAGTGACTAACTCCCTGGTTTTGGTGTGAGAGCGGCTGTCACTCACTGTGTTCAAAGAAGAAAAGTACGCTGTTGAAATTATGAACACCGTTTTTGAAGTTTCATGCTGGCTGCAGAAAGATTTTCTTTTTTTTTAGTGCTGCTTCTGTCAGCGCTCATACGGGCTGGAATGAAGGCACGAGGAGGACATCCATGTAGCTTGTTTCCATAAAAGAAAATGACTGGGCTTTTTCACACTTTCTCATAAAAGGAATCTGCCAGAAAATGTTCCCTCTTAACCTCAAACATCTCTGTTTTCATACTTTTAATACTCCAAGTGATTAATGTTTTGGAAGACATGTTGTATTATAAAAGCAGTGTGTGATTAGTGATTATTTTCAATGTAGAGCACTTTTACACGTTCTGCCTGCTCCGCTCTGATATTCCTGCTGGTGTTCTCTCGACACCTCAACGGTTTTTTTTTTCTTCATCCTTAGCACACAGGCTCATTCATAACCTCCAAGGGCAATTTATGCACATGCACATGTTTCAACTGGGTGCCCTGAGCAGGAATGCGTCTCAACACGTAGAAAAAGACACCGTGCCAACTAGCCGACTGCAAATAGACTATTTTGATGAACTGCTGGCAGCGTTATTCTCAAAACTTTGTACATAAATGAACCGTCAGTCCTTTCCCCCGTCCTCTGTTTCCATGGGGTTTGGGAATGTGATGTTTGGAAAGAGTTGCACTCACAGTTGCAGTGTGTTTGTGTGGTTATTTTCAGATGAGAGACGTTCAGTTCAACCATCTAACCAGGTTCATCGGAGCCTGCATTGACCCTCCCAACATCTGCATCGTAACAGAGTACTGTCCCAGAGGCAGCCTGCAGGTAATGTCTCCTGCTCCTATGCTTTTACTTTCATACATTACTCCTCTATTGCTGAAGAAAATCATTTATATCAGTGTCAAAATGTGAAAATTCTGCTACTTAAAGTCCCCCTCCACTCAAAAATGTGTTTAGCTTATTGTTACTTGACTTGGATGTTTGAGCTTCACTGTGCACAATGATGTATGTGCAGAGTTTGACACTAAAAGGCTGTTCACACATTCCTCTGCTGAAAGAGGAAAAAGTTCTCTTTAAGACATGTAGGTATGACCAGGATTTTAAGACATCACAACTAGTTTGGAAACCAATCGTGATCCAGTATGAAACTTACACAAAGGTGAACTCCAGGTCACACTCACAAATATACCTTTCAGTGAAGTACGAGACATCTTGTGTCCAGCAGCTGAGCTTTTGAACTGAAACATATTTGCATATAAATAGATTTTTGATTTTTCAATGAGAACGATGTAATTTTAAGATTTTTTTAACAAGACTGAATTTACTTTTTTTTGTGAAAAAATGTATGAGACACATTATTGTTCATAGTAGAGTTTTTCTATGTCTTGAAAAATGTCTGGAGGGAATCTTTAAAATAAATCAGGCAATATTTGAATATCAAATCATTGTTTCCTTGAAAAATGAACTATTTAACAAGCAAACTAAAAGCCTTCAGAGAGCCAAAACCCTGCCAAGGCTGTACAATCATTTAACAGAAGTACTGAGAGTTAGATGAGAAGATCAATGTAGCCGGAGCCAGCAGCCGGTTAGCTTAGCTTAGCTTAGCTTAGCTTAGCTTAGCTTAGCTTAGTATAAAGATTGGAAGCAGGGGGAAACAGCTAGCCTGGTTCTGTCCTAAACTTCAGAAATCTGCCTAGCAGAGCCTCTAAATCTCATTAATTAACACATTATACCGTATCTTGTTTGATTAATCCTCACAAAAACAGAAATGTAAAAAGGCAGCACAGTGATTTCCTGGAGTCTACACTGGTTGCCTGGCAACCTCACAGTGACAACGGTGGCTCCAGAAAGTCACAGTGCCCGGCTACTGGTCACCAAGAAATAATTAGACCTCAACGCCAACTTTGATAATCGATTAATTGTTTAAGAAGTAATTTATCAAACATTCTCTGGTTCCAGCTCCTCCAATGTGAAGATAAGCTGATCTTCTTTGTTTACATTATAGTAAATTGAATATCTGTGTAATGGACTGTTGGTCAAACAAAACAATCAATGTGAAGATGTCGCCTTGGGCTCAGGAAAAATCTGATCGGCATTTGTCACTATTTTCTGACATTTTACAGACTTAAATTTAGAGAATGTATGAATTGATAACTGTTGGTTGCAGCCCCATACGTGTGACATATTTCTCTTACATTCAAGTTAGTGCAGTAGTTCATGAGAAACGGACAAAATGGTCAAAAATGACTTAACTCACAACAATAAGAAATCCTTTAACAAATTCCTGGATCAACACCAAAAAACAAATCCCTTGTTTCTTGGCTCATAACCAAACATTCCACCAAATTTCATTGAAATCTTTTAACAGGTTTTTGACTGCTAACACACAGAAAAATCAGGACCGACAACATAACCTCCTTAGCGGAGATTATAACTTCATTAATGACTTAATACAGTGTCCTTAACTTTTATACCAAAAGGGAATGTGTGAGTCAGGTGTGATTTCTGTACTTAGAAAAAACTGAAGTTTCTTAGGGATTAATTCATAAATACATGAAAGGTGCAAGGTACAGCCTAATTAATCACTGACTGAACAGTTTCTAATATTAGCCAACTGATGGACCTTTGTTGTTGCAGTACCATGAGAGTAAACAGTTTTAGCATGGACAGCCTCGTCAAACTGCTATTCCTAGCGGTGTTTGTTCCGAGCTCTGCAGGACCGAGTGAAATCACCTTATTTAGTCTACAGTGAGCTTACAGTACGCGGCAAGCTCACCTTTGACGTATTTTTGTCAATCTTTTTCAATTTGTGTTTTTTTTTTTTTTTTAAATTCCAGTAAGAAATACATGACGCTTTAAGTGAACTTGTTCTTGGCCTGCACTCTGTGTTGCATTCTTAAAATAGACGAGCTGGGAAACGATGTAAACTCGGCCGTGGACGTCATCACTCACACTTGTAGAGCAGGACTTGTGTGTAATAGCTGATAGCTGCGACTGAGGTGATGTGGCTGTATGTCGAAGCTGGACCCATATTCCAGTAACTGGCCGGCTGCGTTAACGTCCTGCAGGGCTAAATTCGTATCATCTGAGGATGATAAAGAATATATGGTATCTGGACTGAAGGTGGTTCTGTACTTAGTCTCAAAATAAACTTTGGGGCTGTCTTGGCTGCTGAGAGGCTCTTGGGAGTTTAAAAGATAAAGCAGAAACTAGATTTTTTTTTCTTGTCTATAAAAATTTTGTTTTTGTTTTTCCAGGACATTTTGGAGAATGAGAGCATCAACCTGGACTGGATGTTCCGCTACTCACTGATCAACGACATAGTGAAGGTAGGTGGCGGTCAGATTGAAAGCGCTGTAAATGAAAAACAGAAATCAAAGGCAGTACATAAGCACTGATTTATAAGATGTTTTCGTATAAGTGTTGGCAAAAAAGGTCACTTTTCAATGTTGAATTAGATGCTTTGTGTGCCTTAGAGACACAGAAAAGATGTCTAGGTTGCTATGGCTTCACATGGACAAGAGTGAGTGAGGCAGAGAAAGAGAGCAAGAGGGACAAAAATGTATTTTTGGCACAGTACAGTGGATGAAACTACAGTAAATATTGCTGTTATATAGTGTAAAGTAGGACAGAAACATAATCATAAACGTTGCTAAAATTTCCTTCCAGCTTAATCAAAACTAATCATGGACTTACTTTAGGAGATTATTTTTAATCCGTACTAACAAAGAGGCTTTTTGTCAGGAGAGCGGCCTCTTGGATGGATTCGATATTGAACTACATGCATGACGAAGCGCTCCGGCTAAATTTCTCCACACAGATAGCAGCGTTCTGCAGAGAAGAGGCGCTTGTGAAGCTGTGAGGGATGTTTGACTCACCGTTTCCACAAAATATTGAACATGAGTACATTCAGTACCCGCCGTCCCCTTCCCAAGGGAATTAACAGTAATTTCACAGAAATTCCCCCATGACTGTGCCGTCCTTGAAGCACGGCCTCTCTTCAAAACCTTCAGCATACATCTACTTGTCAAGGCGTATTATTTCCATATGTCTGGATTTGTGTGTTTTCATGTATGATTTGCTGTAGAGGAAAAAAAAAAGAGAGAGAGAGAACACCCCTTAATGCTTGACTTAACGCTCCTCTCCTCTCTCACCAGGGAATGAACTATCTCCACAACAGCTACATTGGCTGCCATGGAAATCTGAAGTCATCTAATTGCGTGGTGGACAGTCGATTTGTTTTGAAAATCACGGATTATGGCTTGGCCAGCTTCCGCTCGTTCTGCGAAAACGATGACTCGCACGCACTCTATGCAAGTAAGTCGAATTCGTTTAATCGATCACAGCCCTGAATCACTTCATTCACAAAAACCCAGCTCCTGTTGTATTTCCGACGTTTTCTGAGCGTTTCTGACTGTGCTTGGTTTCTCAGAGAAACTTTGGACTGCTCCTGAGCAGCTCATATACGACCGCCATCCTCCTCAAGGGACTCAGAAGGGTGATGTGTACAGTTTTGGCATCATACTGCAGGAAATAGCCCTGAGGAATGGACCTTTCTATGTGGAAGGCATGGACCTCAGCCCCAAAGGTAAACACAACTGTCTTTTATAGGCCTCAGGGAGGTCAGCTGACCGCTGGGATCCTTTAAATCAGCAAGCATGCAGCAAACTAAGACATGAACAAAAAAGAAAAGTAAATCAAACAGATAAATCACTACAAACAAGTTTTGCGCAACTAATTCACAAACAAAACCATATGTATGTAACATAATGAAGCTTCTTTAAAAGAAACTAGTCTGAGAAATCTTTCTGAAGAGTCGTTTTCCTTAGAAAAGAACAGAAAAGACTGAAGTTCACATAATAGGAACTTCATTTATTGGCTTTTCACTGACATTTCAAAGTGGTCAGTGTGTGGTCAGTACTACTTTATCATGGCCCTGCAGCTATGTACACAAACAAAGAACACATGTTGGCCAGATGTCAAAGGCAGGTGGACCCACAAAAACCAACACATCTCATATCTGGGACATGGAAATATGTGAAACAACCCGAACAAAGCACAGAAAAGGAAAACTAAAACAAATATAAGTTAAAAAAACTATTTATTGTAGTTCTAGTTATTGTATGTTGGTTTAAAATTGCTATTCATGTATGATTTTGTAAACTGTAAATACTTTATTTACTTATCCTGTATTTAGCTGGGAAGGAGCTAATGAGGTACAAAAAACAACAGGTTTCCTATAAGGTGGATTGTATAAGGATTATACAAAGCTTCGGAAGAATAATGACAGAGTGAAGAAGAGTAACAAAATCAAATAGCATAGAAGGAGAAACAGAACTGATACCCTGGGTACATAAAAAAGGTCAACCAAAGCTAACATGAGGCTTTAGCAGTGATTGCAAAATTGCAATCTGTTTTTAGTACAAAATGTCCTGTTTTTGTTACTATCCCTCCACTGCAGCTCAGCAATGAAAACTGTCCTAGAACACACAAAGAGAAATTTGCTGCTAAAAAGACAGTAACTTTGAAAGATGTCCACTTGATTGGACTAACTCTGACTGTTGAAGCCTCATATTAACCTCAGATGAACTTTGGAATATATTTTTGCACAGAAATAAGACTTTGCCCCCCCATCACTTACATTAGGCGTTTTCAGACCGGAGGAACTTCTTCATAGTTCTAAGAACAGTTGGAGGACCCCTCCCCTTTTTATTGTGTTCGCACTGCAAGAACTGGGAACGATCGTAGTTCTTAGAACGCCGTTTTGAGGGACTTTTTCAGAGGAGGAACCCTGAGTGACAAGTGTAGGTTGATTGGTCGAACACAGCTCGTAACAGTAGCCTTAAAAATTGATCAAAACCCGGACAAATGGACCGACAGTGAAGTCCAGGCTTTACTGAGCAGATATGCAGCAGGGGAAATACAAAGCGATTTTGACTTGTCAAAGCAAAATATAAAAATTTTGTGTGTGACGTTGCTATACCAACTGCCGGCCAGCTTATGTCACTTCAACATTCCTATTGGTGGTTCGAATGCAAACAAAAAAAAAGCCCTTGAAGGTATGTAGTTGTTGGGGGAGCTCCCCAGAACTGTTTAATCCGAAAACACCTATTGAAATCCCTTTAGAAAGGTATGTGTTCATGACCAGTATGGACAAGAGGAACAATCAGAGCGTCCAATAACCCTTTCAATGTACATTGAGTATGTGAGTGTTGTTTTAAGACAGGCTTAAAAAACTGTGAATTTATCCTTTACTAACAATACATTAAAAAAAGAACAATTCGGAACATTGGTCAAGTAAAACCTTTCATACTTTTGTATGAAAATGATATATTTGTGTGCTAGATTGGTAGGTTGAACCTCAAAAAGCATCAGCAAAGGTAAAAAAGCTACAGAGCTTAGTGCCAATATGACACAATTCTTATGAAAATGATATCCTCGGACAACAGCCTTACTGAGAGATCTTTTGCTTTGCAGTAGCTTTCGCTCACTGGAAAACTCCCAACACATTATTGTTAACTTAAAAAATCTCAGGCTTAATCACTGCTGACACTTCCTGCACACGCTGTTGCAGTTTGACCAGTTTCTTCACCAGCATCTACTTTTACCTCCACCTTCTGCTTCTGCTTAGTGGCAGCAGGAAAAACGTTACCTTCTAAAGCAATTCAAGATCAGGAGTTCAACTTTTACACATCCGAAGTGAGGCACATCCTCCACGTGATGACTTTTATTCATAGTCACGCTCTATGCTGATTGTAGTGCCTGGTACTTATCCAATACTTAACAGGCTGAGAGCAGTGAAAGCAGGCACCTGTCCTCTAGTGTCTGAATGTGTTAATTCCAGAGCTGTAATTTTAATTTTTGTGGTTTAAAATCACACTAGAATCTTCTAATTACTTTCATGGCTCTTTCATGATGATAATAACAGAAAGGAGATGATGTGGGGGAATCATTTTGGGCAGGATGTGTCTTACAAACATTTAAATTGATATGATTAATGGATCAAAGAGGAGAAATCAGCAACAAGAGACGATCAGCAATGCTGAATATATTAAGGCTCATCCAGCAGAAAAAGCACAGTAGGAGAAATACAGAACTATCAAAAGAATATCAGTATTCTTAAACACAGTGATCATGTTTTAAAAGTTCACTCTGTTTAGCAGCCACTGAGTGCAGCATCTCCCACATTTAAAAAAAAACAAGGGAAATTCAGACTCCATACTGACTTCCCATCAGAGAAATTAGCAACACTGCAATGGCATTATGAGGAGTTAGGAGTTATTAGTTAAATACAAGCTCAGTAAATGTTTTTTCAGCTGCAGAAGTTGTTGCTCATGTGAGAAAAAAATGGTGTTGGTGGTAGTGGGCCAAATAACAGAAAGACGAATAACAGAAGAAGAATTCAGGGCTCATCTGAAAAATTCAAATTCAAACGTCACTAGAAAATTCGGCCCCTGAAATGACCGACATCAGAGGTGTCAGCTCAACGCAGTGGTCATTTCAGCAGCCTCAACAAAAGAGTTGGTTTGAGTTTATTAACAGCAGGGTTGTTGTATTGTAAGGTGTTTCAGTTATTTTGTCCACCCTTTGCGCACACATTGTACACAGCAGCTGCACAGAGCATCTAGTCACACATTGAACAGAATGAAATGAGAAATGAGTCTGATGATTATATTATAACAGCCAACACACACACACACACACGATACATTTCACACTCGAGAACACACACTCTCCGTCCTCTCCGCTGCAGAGATCGTACAGAAGGTGAGGAACGGTCAGAAGCCATACTTTCGACCGACGACAGACAACAAATGCCACTCGGAGGAGCTGACCATCCTGATGGAGGGCTGCTGGGCGGAGGACCCCGCAGAGAGGCCCGACTTTGGCCACATCAAGATCTACGTGGCCAAACTCAACAAGTGAGACACTTAGCTTCTTTTCATTACCCAGTCTGATAGTGTTTATCCTTAAACCGTCCGATCACTCAAATTACAAATGCTGTGTCTCAATTCGGATACTTCAGTTACTACACTTCCATGCAGTACACTGTGTACACTATGTACTTGCTTGAGTAGTGCATGAATTTTGACAGGGTAGTGTTGTCTCAAACAAACACGGCCACTGTGCACTTACCGGAAATGACGATCGCAATATTTGACCACTTCTTCTTATTTTTAATGGCAAATTGCAACCAGGCGGAGCATTATCGCCAACATTTGACCGCGATTGTCGCCTGCAGAAGTATCTGCTGGCTTGTTTGCTCACTTGACTTCAATTCAGTTTTATTAAAAATGAATTAAAATGAACGTACTTTTACTTTTAGTGCAGTGTTCCGCTACGTAGCCAAGATGGCGACCATTGAGGGTGAGAAGTGTGCAGCGTTCCACACTCAACTTTCTGACCATTATGAGTACACCATCCGGGTACTTATAGTACACTGCATTTTGCCACATTCAGTCAACACACACTTATCCACTCAAAATAGCAAGTGTAAGTATGGAAGAACGCGAAGTGAGACACAGCTAAAACCTCAACATCATCTCAAAGACAGATATTTCGGTGAACAAAACCAAAGCTATCTGCATGGCTAGATAATACTAGAGTTAAGTGAGAATTTTTTTTTTTGTCATTTGGGTAAACTGACGGTTTAAATGACAGGATTAAATTATACGAAAACACAAGGAGCTGGAAGCACTCTTGATTCATTTAACATTTTCTACACTTCCACCCTCTTTTTCGAAGCGGCCGTAATGTGACAAATTGAAATCGACGGAGGCTGTTCTTTCCCAGACTATCAGCATCTTCCCTGCCAAGCTCAACATGTGAACAGCGTGTTTAGAACTCAATGTCCCTCTGACTGCCGTGCAAGTTGATACATTTAAGAGATTAAAAAAGGCAAATGGGGAAAGGAATCATGTTCTGGAAATCACCAAGACAATTTCAGATAAAAGGCTGTTTGTAATTCCTGACAGGCAGCTCATGACAGGAAGTGCTCTTTGCTGCCTTTCCAGTGCGTGTGTTTGTGTAAGAAAGGTGGAGTGTGTGAGTCCATGTTTCTGGTATTGTTTTCAATGATCCCATGAATCATTCATATGCATATTTTGGAGTTTTATGTCGAAGCAGGAAGAGAGGCATGCGTGTTTTTCCCTCGAGTGCTGTAGGGCAGCTCTGTCAAAAAGAGCTCCTGTATAAAGCATCCCTGCTGATACGAAGTGACACTGGAGCATGCACACACAAAACACACATGGAAATAAGCAATTTATAGCACAGTTTTGGATTTGAGCTAGAGGCCAGTAGGAGCTGTTTGGTAAAGTGTACAATGCTAGTATATATGTACAGATATAATTTGCTCTGTTAAAACACGATAGAGAAGTCCTGTACTCGTCTAATAATACCAAAGTTTTTGGAGTAAAACATACATCAGTATCACATAAATCATTAATTCTCAAAGACAGTTCCATGTTTATGGTTTGCAGAGTGGTAATCTGCTACAGGTCAGACTTCTCCCTCTTTCAGTCAAGTGACCTGAATTTGATGTATTTCATTCCCTTCACCTACTGTTTATATGTAAATTAAGTAGTAACTTAGGCCATTGTATAAATGTGAAAGTAGCATTAAAAGACAGTCTCATAAAATTATAATATTATCATATTCAAGTTAAGCCTGACACTATGGAAGCTCATTGCATTCACCAAAGAAAAATAAATGGAGGCCTTATCCTGTAACTATTCAATTCAATTCAATTCAGTTTTATTTATATAGCGCCATATCATAACAAAGTTATCTCAGGGCACTTTTTTGAGTAGAGCAAGTCTAGCCGACTCTTTATATTTACAGAGACCCAACAGTTCCCACCATGAGCAGCACTAGGTGACAGTGGCAAGGAAAAACTCCCTTTTAACAGGTAGAAACCTCGAGCAGAACCAGGCTCTGGGTGGGCGGTCATCTGCCTCGACCGGTTGGGTTGAAGGGGGAGGGGGGGAGCGGGAGAGAGAGAGCAGGAGGAAAGAGAACATACAGCAGCACAATACAGTTTCACACAGAGATGCAACGCAATGGCCGTGGCAATGGCATGGATGTCAACACCAACAGAAACAATACTAAGAGCAATACCATAGTAGTAATACTAATAATAACAGTAATAGCAGCAGTGGGTGCAGAGCAGGAGCACGGGGGCAGCAGGCGGCCGCAACCACAGATCCAGACCCCACAGCTCCGGAGGCAGAAACACCTGCAGAAAGCAACAGAAGGAGAGAGAAAGAGAGAGAGAAAGCTTACTACGGGAAGAAGTTGAGTTAGTAACAAGCATTAATGGGATATGAGTGCGTACAGATGGAGAGGAAGAGGAGGAGAGAGGAGCTCAGTGCATCATGGGAAGTCTCTCCTCGGGCAGTCTAGGCCTATAGCAGCATAATTAAGGGTGGCTCACAGGCTCACCTGAGTCAGCCCTAATATAAGCTTTATCAAAGAGAGTCTAAGCCTACTCTAAATGTGAGGGAGTGTTGTCCGCCTATCAAACTGGGATCTGGTTCCACAGGAGAGAGCTGATAGGCTCTGGCTCCCATTCTACTTTTAGAGACTCTAGGAACCACAAGGAACCCTGCATTCCTGGGGAGCGCAGTGCTCGTAGTGGGGTAATAGGGTACTATGAGCTCTTTTAAGACATGATGGTGCCTGACCATTTAGGGCTTTCTAGTTGCAAGGGAGAAGGACTTTTAAATTATATTCTGATTTTACAGGAAAGCCAGTGTAGAGAACCAATATTGGAGAAATATGATCTCTTTCCTGGTTCTTGCCAACAAACGTACGCGAGCATTCTGATCAGCTGGAGCGTCTTAAGGATCTTATTGGGGCAGCCTGATAATAGGCAGTTGCAATAATCCAGCCTAGACGTAACAAATGCATGGACCAGTTTTTCTGCATCTTTTTGAGACAGGATGTGCCTGATTTTTGCAATGTTACGTAAGTGAAAAAAGGCAGTCCTTGAAGTTTGTTTTATGTGGGAGTTAAAGGACATATCCTGATCAAAGATAACTCCAAGATTCCTTACGGTGTCGCTGGAGGCCAGGGCAATGCCATCTAGAGAAACTATATCTTTAGATAATGTGTTTCGAAGGTGTTCGGGGTCAAGTACAATAACTTCGTTTTGTCTGAGTTTAACATCAGAAAATTGCAGGTCATCCAGGTTTTTATGTCCTTCAGGCATGCTTGAAGTTTAGCTAATTGATTAGTTTCATCTGGCTTGATCGATAAATATAATTGGGTATCATCTGCATAACAATGAAAATTTATGGAGTGTTTCCTAATAATATTGCCCAAAGGAAGCATATACAAGGTAAATAGAATTGGTCCAAGCACAGAACCTTGTGGAACTCCGTGACTAACTTTGGTGTGCATAGAGGATTCATCATTAACATGTACAAACTGATATCGATCTGATAAATAGGATTTAAACCAGCTTAGTGCGGTGCCTTTAATGCCAATAAAATGTTCTAGTCTCTGTAATAGAATGTGATGGTCAATGGTATCAAATGCAGCACTAAGATCTAGTAAGACAAGTACAGAGACAAGTCCTTTGTCAGATGCAATTAGAAGGTCATTTGTAACTTTCACCAGTGCTGTCTCTGTGCTATGATGCACTCTAAATCCTGACTGAAAATCCTCAAACAGCTTATTGTTGTGTAGAAAGTCACACAACTGATTGGCGACTGCTTTCTCAAGGATCTTAGAGAGAAAAGGAGGGTTAGATATAGGTCTATAATTTGACAAAACCCCTGGATCAAGAGTGGGCTTTTTAAGAAGAGGTTTAATTACAGCTACTTTAAAGGACTGTGGCACATAGCCTTTTAATGGGACAGATTGATCATATCCAGTAAAGAAATGCTAACTAAGGGTAAAATTTCTTTAAGCAGCCTAGTTGGGACGGGGTCTAAGAGACACGTTGATGACTTAGATGAGGAAATCATGGAAGTTAGTTGATTAAGGTTGATGGGAGAAAAGCAGTCTAAATGTACATCAGGTTTTACAGTTGTTTCTAAGGTTCCTGTGTTTGAAGATAAGTCAGTACCAACTGAGGGCAGGAGGTGCTGAATTTTGTCTCTAATAGTTAGAATTTTATCATTAAAGAAGCTCATAAAGTCGTTACTACTGAGGTCTATAGGAATACATGGCTCAACAGAGCTGTGGCTCTCTGTCAGTCTGGCTACAGTGCTGAACAGAAACCTGGGGTTGTTCTTATTTTCCTCTATCAATGATGAGTAGTAGGCTGCTCTGGCATTACGGAGGGCCTTCCTATAAATTTTAAGACTATCTTGCCAGGCTAAACGTGATTCTTCCAGATTGGTGGAACGCCATTTCCTTTCAAGTTTTCGCGATGTTTGTTTTAGTTTGCGGGTTTGCTGGTTATACCATGGAGCTAACCTCCTCTGTTTTATTATCTTCTTTTTTAGAGGGGCGATAGAGTCGAGTGTTATTCGTAGTGAGCCTGCAGCACTATCAACAAGATGATCAATTTGGGAGGGACTAAAGTTAGCATAGGAGTCATCTGTTACATTGAGACATGGAACTGAATTAAATGCCGATGGTATCACTTCCTTAAATTTAGCTACAGCACCATCAGATAGACATCTAGTGTAGGAATGTTTGCCTAATGGCCTGCAGTCCAGTAATAGGAATTCAAAAGTTATTAAATAATGGTCTGATAAAAAAGGATTCTGTGGAAAGACTATTAGATGTTCAATTTCTATGCCATAGACAAGAACAAGGTCGAGTGTGTGGTTAAAACAGTGAGTGGGTTTATGTACACTCTGACAGAAGCCAATTGAGTCTAATAATGAGATAAACGCAGCACTAAGGCAATCATTTTCTACATCTACATGAATATTAAAATCACCTACAATAATTATTTTATCTGTTTTAAGGACTAAACCTGATAAGAACTCTGAGAATTCAGATAAAAATTCAGAATACGGTCCAGGAGCTCGGTACACTATAACAAATAGAATTGGCTGTAGTGTTTTCCAGGTTGGGTGTGAAAGACTAAGAACAAGGCTTTCGAACGAGTTATAATTTAGTTTAGGTTTAGGTTTGATTAATAGGCTTGAGTCGAAGATGGCTGCAACTCCACCTCCTCGGCCTGTGCCTTCTGTATTTCACAATTATGACTTACCATCTCCTAATTCCGAGAAGAGATGTCATAATTACCAGAAAAGATCTCTGAACTATGAGAAAAGATGTCATAATTCTGAGAAAAGATCTCATAGATTAGTCATAGTTACGAGACTAGGAAGTCATTATTAGGAGATATGGTCTTGTGCAATGTGCTTCCGTACGACACAACCGCAGGGATCCATCATGACAGATGCATGTTGTGTGACTAATAGTTGTTCAAACCCACAGAACTGTACTTAAAGTTGGCTTCAATCCTTCAAAATCCTGATTGGTGCACCAAAATATGTAGCGTCACATTATCTTAACTAAGGCCCGCCCACTTCAAACCAGTGAGAAAAGCACAGAGAAAAAGAAATACACAAATCTCATCATGTGAAATAACCAAAACTTTTCTAACTTTGGCAGAAAATAGTGTGTTCATGTAGGACCCCATCACTCATAGTAAGAAACTAATTGAGAAAATAAGTTTTCAGGGCCTTTAAATTCTAATCAAGATCCCAAAGGTTTCCAAAAACACCAAATGCAGTGCAAAACTGTGAGGAAATGTGTATAAAGTTGTGCATAAAGACATCTGGAAAATTTCAGTTTGATGTAACAATGCAGCCATAATAAAAACTGCATCTTGGGTTGGAATACCTCACTTACTCAAAGCATCATGTAGCTTCAAGAAAAAGTTGGAACAAGCGGATACAGAAATAAATAACCCTGCCATACATACGATTCCACATATGATGTGGAAAAAACGGTTATTTTTTAGCTCCAAAGGTGTTAAAGGGTATATTTAAGGGTTAAATCAGGGTTCAGGGGGTTAGTGCCTGAGTGAATGCAGTTTCTAGCTGCCAGAGGTTGTAGTGTTCTGCCTGCCAGGTGCAGTCGACCTTCCTGCCCTGCGAGTTGTGACTTGGAGATCAAAACACGGGTCATGGTTCGTTACACTGAATGGCAACTTGGAGCTTTCTGCTTCTAACATGGTTATGCTGCGTGCTATCTAGCTTAGCTTAAGATGGAATTGCCTGAACTGATTTATAGTTCAGTGCTGATTTTCACCTGTTGTCACCACTGGATAGATGTGTCACACATGATCAGGCTAGGCTGTGCTTTGATTGCATACGTCGCACTTGTTGCGTTTGCATTCTTCAGTTCACTTTGTGATATTAAGCGATGATGGGAAGGTTTACCTCATCTCACTGCTGAATGGGACACTGTTGCCATGCAATCAATAGCCAACGTAATCATGTTGACATTCTTTCATTCGCTGTAATAGAGTGGCAATCACAGTGAGCAGGAGGTTTGCAGAGGAGATGGCTTTGCTAGATGTGTGCTATTGAAAAGGAGAAAATCACTGACCCTTCCTTTACCTTGCCTGATGTTGTCCTCGCAATCAACAATTTCCAGTGACATTGGGAACTTGTAGGAGGAAACAAAAGCAATCCAAAGGTGACCAATGACAGTTCCTGTGGTCTCCACATGATCTCTGTAGCCACTGTAGCATGGACGTGTAGTTATTATTGTGTGTGTAGGTTTGGTGGCCAATCTGTAGCCTGTTAGCTCCCAAGTATAAACCAGTTTTAGCCATGTATGATCACAGATTGTCCAGGTATCAAAACACAGCACACACATTAGTGATGCTTCCAGTCTTTCATACCTGCTGGAACTCATTATTCAATATCATTTTTAGCTATTATTTTAAAGGAGAACTTGCTGTTGTCAGCACAGACAATACTAAAGAGCAAATCAGCTTGCATAGATTTGTGTGCTTGAAACAAGTTCATTGCCTTTATTTTTTTTTCGTCAAAGTACATTACAATTACCTTTTGTGAGCATGAAACGTCCTTGTTGGTGAGTTTAAGGCCACTCTGATGTCAGAATTTGAAAGTTGGGATGCCAAAGACCACCAGATTCATGAGCTACATTGTTGTGAGACCAAATCCACAAGACTACAGCTGCGTTTCTTTATGCAGTCCTGTATTGTATAATGACTGCTGAGCCCTGAACCTTAAGGGCAAACAATATTCACACAGAGATGTGACTAGAAGGATACTGTGAACTGTCAGATTTTGCATTAAAAGGTTGCTGTTCTCAGTTGACTTGCCAGACCATCTTTTACCTCGAGAGTTTTCAAAAACGTTACTGCACACAAATGCATTAAGATGCAATAATAATCAAACGCTGACAACACAAAATAATAACAGCTTAGGGGATACATATAGAATTATCTTTCACTTATCTCTCACTTATCTTTCAAATGTAAAGTACACATGATTTGTGATTGATTGAGTGTAGGAGCCTAAATGACTGATTCGTAATGTAAAACAACAGTAATTTCCATGGTTCATTGATTTAGAAGGAACTGGAAGGACTATTTATAACATTTACAGGTCGATGTATTTACAGTTCATATTTACAGTAATGCAATAAGTTATTTGTTTGATTCCTTGCACTTAAAATGTGCGTGGGTAATTTAAAATGTGTAATATCTCATTTATATTACATTTGTAATATTTGGGAATAGGTGACTATGATTGTTGCTTCCTAGTAACTGCGCACCTTTAATTGCTTTTTTATACTCTCACGAGAAGAGAGTTTTTTGACTTCTCTCTCATGAATGATTGTCGCTTGAATTTGGTTCAGTAACTTGGTAACTTTGGAAATGGACAGTTGTTCTGTACCAATGTTTTCTTGTGTCGAAGTAAACAGATCAACTTTACCGAGTGGTCCTGTTTTTTTTTTTATGTGGATTAGGATGAGGGGAATTGTTAGAGCTTCATTTATTGTAAACCTACACTTGAGTAAAACATCCAAAAGCTACAGTCCGTACAGTTGAATCAGCATGATAGCTGCATAGAACTACAAATGCACATTTGTTGATTTGGTGGAGTAGCAATGTAAAAACAGGTGGTTTGGAAGGGAATCTATAAACAGGTCTGAGTGGTTGGTGTGTTTTTCCTCTGAGCCTGACCTCTCCTCTGTTAGCTCTGTAAGTCAATGCAGGATGAGCCCAGTGATGTATAGCTTTCCATTTGTCGTGGCTTGGAGTGGAGAGCTCTGTATGATTGACATCCTCAGAAGCACTCAAGGATACTCCTGACAGCCGCATGCAAAGTACCTCCCCGAATGTATGAAGCCCCTTCACCACAGAGGCCTGTGCGCTAATGCACAATGTTTGCCGGTTATTTTCATTAGGTAAATGTATGTTGTTGACATGACGTGATGGATGGCCTGTTATTTTTGGTGTACGTGTATGAGCTTGGGCTTGAAGGGCGCGGTAACAAGAGGGGTGTTCGGTAGTAAACGGTCCGGTTTAAGCCACACAGGGAGCTGACACTTTGTACGTCATGAATAGCTGACCTCTCTTCACTTTGTGTTCAGATTTTTAACATGTTATAAAATATGTTTTTTTTCTTTTATTCTTAACTGTGTTTTTTCTGGCAACAACTGGCAAAAAAACGAATGTCAGGCACATCAGATTTGAGGAAAATGTAACATCCTGAAGCATGTGTAAACAAGAAAGCACTCAGAGAGCGTATACCTCCGCCAAGACGGCACAGCCCTCTACATTTGTTTTTTAAATAGTAGGGAATGTTTTAAATTTTTAATTAGTGTCTGGATCCAGATCGGCATCAGAATACACAGTGACAGACAAACATGCTGACTGGCTGATAAAGCCATGACTTCCTGAAACTACATAAATCCTGTCTGGGAAAATAAAAGTGCCTCAGACTCATGAGATCTGAGTTAATTCAATTTCTTCTAAATTGACCATGTTGCTATAGGGTCGTCTCCAGGTGAAATGCCATAAAATTTTGCAGGATCACTCATATTTCATATGTGCATGTGTCATCTACATTTGGTTGCAATTCCACAATGTGTTACAGCAGTTTAATTCAGTCAGTCGTTTTCTAATAATTCATAGGAAGTTTTCTGGAAAGACGTTTTCCATGGGATCAAAATTCAGAGGCAGTTATTTGAGTTAAGCTAGTTGTTGTGAGTTTAAAGCAGTTGTTGAGATCCAGAGAAATGTCCTTAAAATAACTGCTCCATTTACACCCAAGTAAATAATAATTTATTATTGGAAACCTTTGAATTTTATGCTTGTCTGTAGACTAATTTCACATTTTTATATGTTCAGTGACCCGCTGACTAAAAGACTTTCTAGGTTACGCTAGCAATTAATTGGAATAAAGTAACTGGAAGTTTACCAATTAAAACCTGTCTCCATTTTGCTAAAATTAGTACCAAATTGCATCAACTTTTCCAGTAGCCTTCCTATGAATTTACAGTTACATGACAGTTTCTTTCTAAAAAAGATTATAGGAAATAAAGTATTATTAGCAAGCTCATCCAAATATGTTATGAAGAAAATCTTATGAATATTTGAAATTGGTTGGAGGATTTATGAAAAGGTTAAGTTCTTTCAGACAGCAAGCAGCTACTGCTGCAGATGCCTCGACTACCTCCAACTACATAGCTTAAAGGGTTATTTTGGTATTTTTAAACCTGGGCCCTGTTTTAACATATTTTGGGATCTAAATGACTAATATGTACAAAACGTTTTGGAATTGGTCCAGTAGATCGCCTCAGCCGGCATCCGTGAAATGGGCTGCAAGTAATCATTTGGGGCAATTGCGTCCATCAAAGTCCGTCCACTAAAAGTGCTTGTTTTTGCCACTGACAGGCTCAGACTGTTAAAGAGAAAGAAGAACTCTGACTCACGTTTGCACCGTCGTCTTCCTGCAACAACCTCTCACCTTGTGAGATTTCAGAGTGAGACTTCTCGTTGAGCGAGACTTCTGTTTCTTCTTAAACAAAAAAATAAAAATAAAAAAAAAATACTCTTTAACAAATAGGTCTGTTTCTGTAGGGACCCTTTCCATAATGTTGTCAGACACTTAGAATAACAATCTGAGACTGTCAGAGGCAAAAACAAGCACTTTTAGTGGACGTACTTTTGAAGGACGCAATTTCCCCCAAGGATTACGTTTCAGCCATTGCAGCCCGTTGCGCGGCTGCTGGCTGAGGTGATCTACTGGACCAATTCCAAAACTTTTTTGTACATTTTAGTCATTTAGACCCCAAAATTAGGGCCCAGGTTTAAAAATACAGAAATTACCCTTTAATAGAGTAGAGAGAATGGTTAGTAACATGATTAATATATCCAGTTTAGCTAATTAACATTGTTTATCTAACTTTGAGGCTGATGTTATACATTGTTGTTTTTTTTCAATTGTTACTTTTGTACAAAAGTACAAGGTGTACAAGTCAGAGTATTCATACCAGCAAAATTAGCTTCTGGGTCGTTTTCCTCTGTGTGGTTTCAGTGGTTGTCATGGTTACATGGCTAGCCATGGCGGCACAAAAGTTTGAGCATCGTCAACTCAGGCGTCAGCGGCAAATAACCCGTTGAGATACAAGAGCAGCAAATCTCCTTACCGCTGACCTCGGCGTCATAGCTGCCATCGCTCTTACGTCGGCAACTGCTCACGTTCTGAAAGCACCTTTATGATTGGAAAGTTCAAATAAAATGTGCTTTATAAATGGACAGAGGGTGGTGGTATTGACACCAAATTAATCAGGTTAGCTAAATCAGGTTAATCAGTTGTTCCTTGGTCCATGGCCTTCTATCAACAGACAAATAAATGGTAGCGATATCTGATCCACCTGACAGTTCTTTTCACTTGCTTTAAGAAGAACAAGGTTTTAGAACAGGATGCAGGATTAAATCACTTGCTGAAATGATTATTTTCTGGCTAGTTCTCATCTCTTTAGCATCACACTCACCATAGAGACAGTTCTCAGTTTCCACTTTTACTATTAGTTTGGATGAATGGTGGGAAAATATGGACATCTGTGATTCTCGGTGCAGTAAACAGTGCATGGCCTGTGTATTGCATTCAGTGTGTTGATACTCATCACTGTCTTTCATGTCTCCCTCTGATGTTTGGTTCTTCAAACTTAAACAACATGTGGGTGTGTGTAGGATCTGTGACCCACAAGAAACATGGCAGGAAGCCAGGCATTGATGCTTTTAGCCGCCACAGTGGTGTGGATGACTCACCTTCTTGCTCCGTCGGAGTAAATGCGTGTACATGCATTTGTGTGTGTGTGTGCGTAAGCATATGAATGTAGAAATCTCCTGAGACACACACATTATACAATACATGTATTATATAATTATAAAATAGATGTGAAATGCTACGATCTCAGCAGTAGGGACATAAATAGAGACCTTTCAGGGAAGATTCAGAGTGACTGGTTTTTCCTCCATGTTGGAAGGTAACAGCTGCTGTGTGTTCATATATGAGTGATACTGTATACAAACCAAAATAAAACATAAATATCTCATTGCAGTAATATGCATTTCTGGTGTTTTTCTGTTTTACCACTGTGCAGAAGGCGTTGACAATGGTCACAGGCGGCCATGTTGGAGGAGAGAAAGACTCCGTGAGGCCTTTGAATGATTACATTTTTACCTTAGTCATGTACGCTGCCATTTAACCTCTGAAGTCGCTGCAGTAATTATTACACTCAATTATTAAAGCTGAGAGAGCGGAGCCTGTCAAACTGCAAAACTGCTCACCTGTTAAAGTGGGGGCACCAATTTTACACATAAAGGTCTGTTTACTTGTCATGGTTAGTACTACTCAGTCTGCAAAAACAGTTGTAGAAAGTCTTCTGTGGGTTTGGAGGAGCTTTGTTCCTGATGATGTCGTCACTGTTATCTCAGCTTGGGCTAGGAGGCTAAAAATATTTCAACAGAACGCTACGTTACAAACTGGGCATTTACTAGGCAGGGAAGGTCTAACAAAAAGATTCTGTTGGTTGCATTATGGGAAATGTGGGATCTAGAGTTTTTGGAGCTTGACCCACACTAGGGACTAAAAATCAGGATATCTAAGCTGCTGCTGCTTCAAATTTCACCATTTCATTTTGTCTTTCGTGCATCTCCCAACTTTATGGAACTGCAATACTAAATCACTGGAATATCCATTAAATTCCATAGATCTGGATCATAGCCGTCAAGCAGCTGAAGTCTTCCACCTGCCCTCGGGACTCCATCCCCACTAATCTGTCATTCCTTGTAATAACATCTCGTTAATAACATCTCCTTACTGACTGGAACTTTCCCCCCCTTCTCCTCAAGTGTGCTGATTCCATCAGTAGTTTTAAATTCGTTGATATGAGGGGTTCCACAAGGATCAATCCTTGGACTTGACCACTCCGACATTTACAGGGTTTGACATTTACAGTATAAACACAACAGTAAAGTTTTATTTTAGTCTTTATGCATACATTTTTTAACCCAAATGGAATTAAAGTGGTAAAAATATGGATTGTTTGTCCCTCAGATCTGATCAATGGAGCTGATTCACAAAGCCATTAGAATTTACATGATAAACACGTGAGTGCAGATACTCCACCGATTTCACACATCAAAGTCTGTTTACAGGTGTTGGGGAGTACTACTGTATCTGTGAAAAGGGTTTTTTTAAGCCTTTTGGGGCTCCAGGGGGAACTGTGTGAAGTCTGACAAATTGCCTCAAGTGATGTCACTAGAGTCAGCGTTCAAGTTTGAAAATGAAAAGAATCTGGGAGTGTGGAGTTAGAAAGAAGTGAGCTTCTTAATTCCTGAGATCTGGGAACACGGCAACATCACACAACAAAGTCAGTACAACAAACCAACAGTTTAGCCAGATTATCTAAACCACTTTATTTGGCGGTGGAACTGAAAGTGAGAGCATCAAACCAGCAAACCAGCAGTTTGTACAATCGTTTTACTTTTCGCCTTTGTTTTACTCTTAGAAATAAGTTTGACTAACCTGGGGGGTTGTGGTTGTGTTTGTTGCCCAGTCAGACGTCCTTTTAGTGATGATCCCAGATCTCAGCAATTGACTTGACAGCAGTGTTATTATGGATAGGAGTGATGGACAAAACCCTGGAAAAAGACCCAGGTTGTATAAAACCAGAATTATCCTGTCCTAACTGATCTGCATATGAACGCAGAATCTGTAGGCAAGGGACAAGATTTTGGTATTGGAAGGGTTCTGGTTTCCATTTGTAGTCCGAGTAGTATTGACCAATGACGTTTGAGCAAGCTTTGGTTGCATGCAGGTAAACAGTCCGTGTGGAGAGCAAAAGAGGCGGAACGCATTGGCCGAAATGCAATCTCAGAACCCATCAGCTATCGTGTAACGACGATTTAGCTTTTTATCAATCTCAGAACCCTAGAGATTAGCTTTTTATTCGCTTTTTTAAAATGTATCCGCATTCAAATCGTTGTCAGAAGATCGCCAATGGGTTCCGAGATTGTAAAACAATGACTGTAAACAACAGGTGCACGGAAGAGGATGTCGTGGCCCAGATATCCGTCATCCAGATATCCGCTAGCTACACCCGAAGCTCAGAAATATTGGCCGTTGCCCCCAGAGGCTAAATTGTCATCAGATGATAGCCAACGGGTTCTGAGACTGAACTGATAACTGATATGCTAACTGACGTTACAGATGTGTATAGTGGTGTTTTACCAGCAGTTTCAGAAAGGATCTGAGTTCTTCACTGACCAGGGGTTGGTGTGGATATTACCTAACCATACTCTGTGTGTGTGTTTGTGTTTTCCATAGGGAGGGCAGCACCAGTATTCTTAACAACCTGCTGTCCAGGATGGAGCAGTATGCCAATAACCTGGAGAACCTGGTGGAGGAGCGAACACAAGCCTACCTGGAGGAGAAAAGGAAAGCCGAAAACCTCCTCTATCAAATTTTACCACAGTAAGGAAAAATTACAATCACATTCACCCTTTTGTTCTTCCACGCTTAACCCAGCAATAATAGTAAAGCAGTGTTACCGCAGCGTTACCAGCGTGGCTCAATGACACTTTGTCAATTGTGCTAAATCCCTGTATTAATTAAAGACTCGAAATCCCTCCCAACACCACATTTCATTAACAGATACACAGTTCCCCGTGGTGTGATCTCACTGTAGATGAAAGGGAACAGAGAGAGCTGACAGGCAAACCGCTCATTAAGGCGAGACAGAAGAGCAGACATGATAGCGAGTTTATAGGCGTTTGGATAACACCACAGTAGCAAATCCCATCTTTCTCACCCCATTTATCCCCTTTTCCTGCTGAAGAATCTTTCCTCCTTCAAAGCCATCCAGACACACAGAGAAGGGCCTGAGAGAAAGGACAGATAGCATTTCTCACCGCACTCGTGGATTAGACTAGCTGACTTCTGCCACAGTGTTTTTGCCTTTGGTATTATTTGATGAGGAGGAAATTAACGCGAGCAGAATTAGCAAAGACATACTGACATCCAGTTATAATTGAACCTGCCAGGCAACCGTCATCATCTCATCACCTCTTAGAGCCTGCAGTTGCTTGTTTGACCTTGTTTTTTTTTAAATTTCTTTAGTCATTTGAGTTTTCTCCTCTGATCCCCCCCTGCTTCTAGATTCTTCTGAACTTATTTTTACAGTTTCGCAGCATGAACATTTTGACCTCGTGTCTTTCTCTCTCTGCATGCAGTTCGGTAGCAGAGCAGCTCAAACGAGGGGAGACGGTGCAGGCGGAGGCATTCGACAGCGTCACGATTTACTTCAGCGACATTGTGGGCTTCACGTCCATGTCTGCAGAGAGTACGCCGCTACAGGTACACAGCAATCAATATGTCAATCCTCCGATGAATGACTCCCGCTCTGTAACTCACTGCTTCTCTCTGTGTAACTCTGGTGAAATGCATCTGAAGGTTTAGACGTAACAAGTTCCCTCTTTTTCTGAATTCAACATCTACCAAGCAAATCTAAAAACTTTTAAGTGATCACAGTCGCGGTGAATTTTCTTTCTCTATTCATGCATTAAAGTGCTCACCAGTATCAGGTCTCTACCTACAGTGTGTCTCATAGTTCCCACACACGGGCTGCAACTCAAAATAGTACAGTTGTTAGATGGAAGAGTGTGTTGACGCAGAGTTGAGTCACATATCTCCCTCTCACTTGAATACCAAAGGGAGGTTTCTGGACCTAATGCATTATCCTGACGTCACATCCAGGCAGAGGGTCTATCTGGCATCTTCAGATGGAGTGGAATGACCCCAAGAACGAACATTTGCTCTTCTCATCTTCATCTCTTTTCTCTTCTCAAGTTGTGCGAAAGAACAAATTGTGCTTCTGGTCTTATGCCATATAAGACCACAATGCATTACACGAACAAATAGACACGACAGAGTAGAACAAAATAAAACAAACTGCCAGCTCACAGAAAAAGTGCACATATGCATGTCAGTCCGCACAATGACTGAAATACACGAGTGGATTGAGGGTCAGAGATAGAATCCATGGAGCCAAGACCAAGTGAGGTCGAGGAAGGCTGAACGAAGCACAATACCAACTGTAGCATCTGTTTAGGAAAATATTATCTGTAAATCACAATATAGATTCCTGTGTGTTTTGTTGAGTGTATTATATAGTTGTTTATAAGAAAACTTTACAGGGCACCTTTAAATGTCCAATCTGTTATTTTTCAGCCATATAAATGACAGGTTTGTTCATATAGAGACAGAGCGCAATTAAGTCCTGGCCACACCGGAGGGGGAAACAATTAATCGCTGTCCATTGACTTTGTATTGCGTGAAGGTGCCTCCTTGTCACTTCGGTCAGCTAGCAAACAACAGAAAAAGACCTAAAAGCTGCTGTGAGGTGGGATGCACTACCAACTGGGTAAAGAACCCAGAACTAAGTTTTTATAAGCTGTCGAACCCAAAAACTGAAGCTTTAAGAAGACGAAAGTGGATACAGACGTGAGGCATCAGCAGGAAGAAAACTGTGGGATCCTGCTTACGTGTACAGCAGGTATTTTGTCACTGGTCAAATATCCAAATGTCAGTTTTAGGCAAACTATATTGCTCTAAGTTAAGCTAAAGCATTTTGACAGTATGAAACTTGTGTAGTGGAATGTGGCTAAATCAGAAAGCTATGCTAACTACAGTAACTTAGCTTGAGAAGGGACACTGAGATAGGCCGACAGTATTGAGTTTGTCCTCTCTGGTGGACATAGGGTGCTAAAATAATCCTTTGACATGCTGAAATCTAATGTTTTTAGCTCGCTACAGGTATTTTGTTAGCGTTTCAGCCCTTGGTTGCATATTGTGGCACCGATTGCTTTCCCCTCTGGTGGGCTTGGTTTTCAGAGTATGACATGTTGCGCTCTGTCTCTATGATGGATGTACCTGAAGAGTTGTGCTTTTTGATGAAACATGATAATTATGTTTCTTAATTTATCACAATAGAAAATATAGGCCTGCTGTTTTTACATTAGTGATATAAACAGACATTTAATAGCATCAGAAAACATTAATAACTCGTTATTCTAGTTGATAGCCACTATATTAAAAGACCTGTCAATCATCAGAGTTACACCAGGTTTTTATCATGTGGTTTTTGGTGACAGGGCGGCCTTTTAGTCTGCATTTAAATTGCGTATTGTGCCTTTAAGGGTTCAGTATGGACAGTTTATCAAAATTCAGATCTTAGTCCATCACAGTTTACATTTTCTCCTTCACTTACCACTGCTCATTCTTAAAGTACAAAATGTCCAGATTAGATGAAGAGCCAGCTGGGTTGTATTTTAAGTTCAGACACATTTATAAAAAAAAAGAACATTAAAGATGAAGGCTAAATAATAAACTGGTCTTTGAATAAACAGCCAACCTCTGACATTACTGCTACATTACAATTATTCCGCCACACAGTTTGTTTAATTTCTTACAGATTGTGTTTGTAATATTCCATGTGTGGATCTGATTTATGATCCTGTAAATGTGTTTGTCAGTATGCCTCAGCGGGCGATCGTCCAACGACAGACAAACAGAGATAATGTGGGGTTTGCAGACACACTGGCATCCCAATCTGTCAGCCTTTTAACGAAAGAAAACTGTGTCAAATGTTGGATTTACGGCCTGTGTTTTAACAGTTTTCACACAAAAAGTCAGTACAGGCTTTAGGCTATAACATCTCAGTGCTTATCTCCTTCTTGCAGTATTGTTGCTTTACTGAAGTGATATAATTAAAACTCTTCTGTCTCTCTCTACAGGTTGTGACACTGCTCAATGATCTGTACACCTGTTTTGATGCCATCATCGATAACTTTGATGTATACAAGGTAAGTCAGGATGATGCGTGGGAATAATTACAGTGATGGATTTTAATGCAGAAATTGCAGAAACAGTCTCAATACTGTGATCTATGTATTGATGCATCCAGGACCTCTATAGGAATCCTGGGAATACAACAGCAAAATGATATGATCTAGGTTTTATTTTTATTATCTGATGATTTTATCTCTTATGATTGGTCCCTCAGGTAGAGACCATCGGCGACGCCTACATGGTGGTGTCAGGGCTGCCGGTACGGAACGGAAAACTACATGCCAGAGAGATCGCTGGGATGTCGCTGGCGCTGTTAGAGCAGGTCAAAACGTTCAAGATCCGACACAGACCCAACGACCAGCTGAGACTTAGGATAGGTATACACACAGGTGAGTGTGATCTGGAACTGTGTAGCCCCTGAACAAATCACGAGCACACTCACAGTTGTCAATCATGACGTCACACCCCCTTTTTATAGCATCAAATAACTAATTAAAACCAAAGTGATAAGAAAAACGAACACTTGAACAAACATCAGTGTGATAAAAACTACCTAAAATGACAGAAACCATCTTTCATCATTTTCAGATGAAACAAAAGCTGCACTTGCTAGGAGCAGCTAACTTGACGTTGACAAAAACCTTGACAAAAAGCGTCTTTGAGGCCATTATTCTGTTGCTATTTTTCTCGCTCTGGCACAGGAAGATGACTATCTAAATTCTTAACTCCGCCTTGTGTTTGTGATCGGCTTCCAGTGGGAAAACTATGGAGTGAAAATAGTCTCAATAATATTTGCAAATGTGTATTACATGATCTGCGACTGAAAAATAAGATTTGTAAATGAAAAACAAGATTTGTAAACGTTAACAATGATTGAATGAAACACGAATATGCCGAAAGCCCAGATGTCCCAGTTTTCCACCAGCATTTAAACGCGCAGCATGCATTTACGAATCTGTGGAGCTGGGAACAGCGTTAATATAGTCTCAAAATAAATAAAAGTAACCTGATCCATGCGTAACAGGCGATCCGTGCAAACAATTATGAGACATTTGTATGCGCAGGAAGCTTTTTGAAAGTGAAAAGGATCAAATCTGAGAAGTTGAAGTAAAAAATCTGTAAGTAAAATATTTTCAAATTGCTTGGTATTTGTATGTGGATTGGAACACACATTTATGAGTACCCGAAATTATGAACAAATCATTGTTAACGTTTACAAATCTTGTTTTTCATTTACAAATCGTATTTTTCAGTTGCAGATCATGTAATAAACATTTGCAAATATTATTGAGACTATTTTCACTCCATAGAAAAACAGCTGGTAATGAGCACAACGCCAGACCTTTTTAAACTGCTTAACAAATCGAAGATGCGGGCAGTGATTCAGAGGTCTAAACCAGGCGACTTGAATATTGTAATTATGAGAACTCATTCAGTTCTAGCTTCCATTACTAATAATAATAATAATACATTTTATTTATCAAGCGCTTTTACAAGTGCTCAAAGACGCTGTACAAGATAAAATAGATGTCAGTATGAAATCAAGCTCTAAAAACTGTATTAAGCACTAAGACACAATAAAACAGCATTAGACTCTAAGACACAACATAAAATCAGGCTCAAGACACAACATGAACATACTATGAAGTACACTTAGCTGTCAAAGTACGTATTTTGTGGACAAACTGATCAAAGCAGCATCAGGATTTCCCATGCATGGCCCCCCTCTTTCCCCTCTAAAAGGGTTCTGGTCTGATCTAAAATTGGTTACAATACATTTTGCAAAACAATTCAGCCATTAAGAGCAATTTTTCCCATAGCAAACTTGGACTAACCAAAGCACATTTCTATCTCCTCTCCTGTGATTATCAAAGGTTAGCAGCTATCAAAACTTCTGTGCTCCTGTGAGTCCAAGAAGGACTTTTGACTAAGATAAACTGCAGTTACAGTATGTGTGACAAGTAATGCACTCTAAAACTAGATACAGTGCTTGTAACTTCCCACCTCTCTATACCAACGTCCTGACTGGACATAAACACTCAGGATGTTTTATCTTGATCCATCTGCAGCATTTTGTCTGGTGTAATTTACAAGAGGCTTCTGACACAGTATTTAGACACCATCAGCTCACTGCAGCACTGTTTATATTCTTATTCAGACGCTTGACGTGCAACAGAAATGAGCCGGTGTGTGTAGGCTGGTACTTAGCATTGTCTGAGTAATTTAAATCTCTCTGAGCACAATTTCAATTCACTCACAACTCCGTCGTCCTATTTAAAGCATTTGCACTGCGGTGGTGGTGTGATCATGACAGCAGCTCCCAGCATGCCACACATTATTGTTTTTTCTGCTGTGAAATGTGACTAGATTTTTCACTTTGTTTGTGTTATAGGTCCAGTCTGTGCTGGCGTGGTCGGTTTGAAAATGCCCAGATACTGTTTGTTTGGAGATACTGTCAACACGGCATCCCGAATGGAGTCCAACGGAGAGGGTGAGTGTCACTGTCACTGTTTGACTTGGATTTTAGATCGCATGTCTCCACGCAGATCTGGATTTTAAACAGGAAGGAACATGTATGTACTGCTGACGATGTCCTCATTATTTGCTGTTTTTCCCTTCAAGTGTTTTTTTTTCTTTTTGAGAAGATCTTACTTATCTGACTCAATGGTTTAAGGACAGAGGGTGTTGTCCGTTGTACAAATCATAAAGCCCTCTAAGACAAATCTGTGATTTTAGGCTATATAAATAAATTGTACTATTTTAGAGCTTGTACCAAATTACCCTACGTAAAGGTTCATAATAACTTCAACTGCACGTGAGACATTTTTCATTCAGGATTTGCCAGTTGGGCCTTGTACTCTGTCAGTACACAGAACATGCTCTGTAATTTAATCTCTAGCTTTATTGAATTGTAAACTATTTTTGTTCCTACCTTTTCTAAAGTAAGTGCAAATAAGTATCTGTTAGTGTGGTTGGATGGAAACATTCTTCAGTAAAAAAAATATGATTTCAAAGCTGAATCTAAGACGTATTGACCTGCTGAGTCTAATACTTTCTACACTCACATTTTTGTTCTTAACTGGCAGTGACAGGAACTTGTGTTATGAAACTGTGGTTGGATATTGTGCGAGCGAATCATCAGATGTATTGATTAACTACTGAGTCGCTTCCTGTATTGTGCCTCCACTGGTAAATAATTGATAGCACTTACAGCTAAGGGCCCTTAGCCAGCGATAAACTGTGCAGCCTGAAGTTTCACAGGCAGGAATCTCGTCTCACATCTCTGCACGGGGTGCATTAATTGGACAAAACAATACAGATTTTCATTAGCGTTAGCATTTCAGCTGCTGACGTCTGACGGGACTGAGCGCCTCGTCTCGTCTCACTCCTCAGGTTCCTCTTCTGCTGAATGTCCTGAGGCCTGACATAAAAGCAGTGTGGTGGTAATTCAAATATGGCCACAGTTGTCATGCACAGTGTGAAAACGCTCAGCCTTGTCTGTTGTGCTCTTGATGTGTTTTGCAGCCCTAAAGATCCACGTATCCTCGGCCACCAAAGAAGTGCTGGATGAGTTTGGCTACTTTGATCTCCAGTTACGAGGAGATGTAGAAATGAAGGTAAGGATCCTTCCTTTGCTTTTTAAAAACAGACCAAGTTGAAGTGCCAGAAAAAGAGCAAGCGTTGCACTAACCAAGGCTGTTCTGCTTGTGTTGTGACTGCTGAATCACACTGCAAAAAACATCTGTCTGTACAACAACTCATCTGGCCTCAGATTCCGACTTGAAGACAGAGAATTCTGCCAGCAGGTTGAAATAATGACATTTGATGCTGGTGCAGTTTGCTTTGATTCAGAAATGTTCCAGAAATTAGTGTTAAAACAGGACGGAATACGGCAGATCACTACACTCAAAAAATAAATTTAGTTTAAGACTTAATACTAGACACAATAACTTCTGATCAAGATCTGTTCAATAACTGAAGATCTTTTATAGAATAATATTTCTACATTTAAAATGGGAATGTTCAAATAATTGAAGAATCCTATGCTGCTTTATGGATTGGGCTGCAACCACAGATTAATTTCAGTATTTTATAGTAGTTTTTATAATAGTTTTAAGTTCATATTTTAGTTTAAGGATTATTATTTCAATTCATCGACTGATTGTTTAGTCTGTAAAATCAGGGCCATAGCTAACTTTTAGGTCATGTCCTCAGTATTTGTGTTGATGGGAATTTGGGGGGATTTTAAAGTCCCCCTCCACTCAAAATATGTTTTTCTTCTTGTTCCTCCAGTTGAATGTTTGAGCTTCACTGTGCAGAATGATGGATGTGCAGAGTTTGACACTAGAAGGATGTTTTCACTTTCATCTGCTGAAAGTGGAAAGTTTCTATCTGCTCAGTGAAAATCTGATTTTAAGGGGCGGGCCTATGAGCATGATATGTGACATCACAAATAGTTTGGAAGCCAATCCTGCCAGTCCACATACACTGAGAATGGACTTTACAGTGAAGTAGGAGACATCTTGTGTCCAGCAGGAAAACTTAACAGAAATGAATAAAATTAGCAGATTCATAGATTCTGGATTTTTTAATGAGCTAGAAGGAGTAGATGCCTTTTTAAGGATTTTAATGTGGAAATTATAATTTTTTGTGTAGAAAACACATATCAGACACACATTATTGTTCCAAGCAGACTATTTGTGTATATGTTTTAATACATGTCTGGAGGGGGTCTTTAACAACCTTATGAGGAGTATTTAAAGACTGATCCTGATATTCTGAGTTAATATTGTAAAAGAATTGTAGTTCAGTTAAAAAAACTTAAATTAAAACAAAATGCTGGGATTTAGTATTTCTCCGCCAAAGTTACATTCCCGTCAGCATGGAGAATTCTTCATGTAGGGAGACAGAATTTAACAGCAACAAAATATAACCAAATAGTTAAATAAAAAAATATAGTGTGAGCTTTCGGTGTCTAGTTAACATTTCTTTGGGGTTGTGCTGGGGGAAATGTGGACATCAGGCTATGGCCTTGTACAAAATGACAGAAAATAGTGAAAAAACCCAAAAGATATTCACTCAATAAGCTGGAACCAGCGAATGGCTTAAACGACTAATCGTTTTAACATTAGATTGACACAAATTTAGATCTTTCAGAGAAACAAGGTTTTCACTTGACAAAAGCGATATGCTATTGCCATTTTATGCTAACACTATGATGATATGGTTCATTTACCTCTGATTATGCTTCACTTGAGAAGAAAGGTGGAGGTGTAAGTTGAGCTGCAGTAACCATCAGGGTCACCCTTAAACAAAGGGCAGCCTAATAGAGGATATCACCTCCCACCTCCCACGTCATTGATGAACCTATTGATTTCTGTGTTTTTCCAGGGCAAAGGCAAAATGAGAACGTATTGGCTTCTTGGGGAGAAGACTGATGTGTATGTTATCTGAGAGGCCTGCTGATAATTTGGCAGCAGCGGTGGAGACGGCAGCAGGAGCTCCGGTGGCCGAGCCACTACTTTATTTGTTCTAGAATAAGTCCTTATTGGTGATTTCCATGCAGAGGAAAAGAGAACGACACCACAAAACAAAACCAGAGGGAATTCCAGGTATATTTATTACCTGCATACAGTAGCTGCAAAAAAAGGAAAAGAAAAAAAAATGACAAAAAAAAATTGTAAAAGTTGTTTTTTGTATGAAGAACCTTTCTGTCCTGAGAGTGAGTACTTTTCACTGATAAATTCTTATTTTTTGTGCTTTCTATATTAAGATTTGTATAATGTGTTTGGAAGTCAATGATGTATTAATATGTCCTTGAAACATCCATTGAAGTTTGGAGGCACAGCGCTACCATTGATGTCACTGCAGGGGTTCATTAACCGTGTTACACAGTACAAGATAATATGTATATATGTATATCCAAGATACTGTAAGATATTTTGTTCAATAAACTGAGTAAAACACTCTTTTTTCCATTTATGGATCAGACAGTATTTTTATACATTTGCCTTTTGGACTGTGGTTAGTTATTGATATTTGCCTCCACAAAGGATGCAACATGAGAAAGGCAGAGGAGAGCCCTAATGAGTCTGTTACTTTTAGGACTTATGCATTAACTTTAAAGTTGCCATCGCGCCGTTCATGTGAACTCTCTGAACATATCTGGGCCATATCCTCCTGACAATACTCACCCAAATGCTTTCATCTAAGTTTAACCCAGAAAGAATTTATAAATGACCTTGTGCTGTCCCCCCCTGAAATATTGGATGTCCCGCTAGAATTGCACATTTAAAAGGCAGGAAGTGCTCACAGAGCTAATGCAGGAGCCAGTTCAGCAGAGGGGGCAGTCTACCCGGTGTAACCTTCTGGGAACGTCTGTTGAAATTAAGCTGCACTTTGAAGATGTTATTTTCTATTTTTATCTTCTATTAAATATCAGCTCTGCGCTTTTCCCCTCGCAAGTCGTGACAATTAGTTCAGGTTCGTCTGATACATATTAGCCTTGTCGCTTTACATTTCACGATACTACCAGGACTATTATATTATTATTATTTAAAATGGAACAAGTGTGCCATAGAGAAACAGCGCATTAGGCATCTGGAGCCTAATTAACTAGCAAGCAGTTGTGGACTGATAAGGGAGTCGGCAGCAGGAAGCTGTGTGTTTGCTGTAATGACATCACCGCTCATTAGATGCTCATTATCAGTTGTGGAGCAGGGACATGGGCACTGTGTGTGGCTATGTGCCGGTTTCATCTCTGCAGGAGAACATCTTCCCCCTCCTGCACGGCTGTAATTACCGCCCACTTTCTCACAGTGACACACGGCCGGCGCCTGTTAAGAGTCACAGCGAGCAGAGAGTGAAGTCAAATAACTCTCAATTTCACTTTAAATAACTGGAATTGTTGGGCGATTTCATGACTCTTGAGCCAGTGCTAACTTGCATATATTATATTAATTAATAGTTCCCAGTAAACTTTGATTTGGTGATTTGCAGGAAGGAAACAAATATCCACAGTGTTAGGATAAATTGTAAATTAAAGAGGTGAGGTTTTTACTATAAGCCCTTTGGGGTTTTTTACCTCTCCTGCATAATCCCTGCTATGTTTTTTTTTTTTTGCTTTTATCACCTCCTTTGTGCTGATAAACTAAACTAACTAAACTAAAAAGACATCTAGGTGTCTTCGCAGATTAAAAACAGGTTGAAAAGTGGATGGTTTGAGCATTTTTGGGCACTTGTACCTTTATTAAATAGTAGACAGTAGGTGTAACGCATATTTTGTATTCATCATCTGTGTGACTACAGTCTGTAACTCTAGGCCTACTTAACTCTGCTCTATGCAGCTGTTGTTTCAATAGCATTTCAAGGGCTGTATTTCAATGTGCAGTCAGGACCGAGACCCACTTTGTGTCTCACGATTACATTCAAGCATCCGTTTTTCTGGAATATAAATCCCTGGCAAAGCCAAGACGGTCACTTGCTGCTATTCTGAAGGTATTTCCAGAATCCTCAGACTCTTCTAATCATCTGCTTTCAAAATAAAAAAATATATTTATATATGTTATATATATTTATTTATATACATTTATATTTTTATTCTCTATATTTCCTAATCAAAACAAAGGCAGTAGCCAGCAGTGAAATATTTCCTTGCTCAATTTGTGCAACTCAAGAAAAATATAAATGCATTGTTGTGTATGAACATTTTAAATAATGAAAAGTAACATTAATATAGACAAAATATAATAAACAATATAACCTTTTTAATTTGGGCTGGTGTTGTACAGTTTGAGCAAGGTCATACAGTGTGTCATTTCTGGGAAAAAGGTTTTATCGTGCAGCTGATAGAATTTGTTTTTATCCAGATGGTTAGAAAGGTCTTGAGGATTCTGGAATTTATTTTTCAGAAAATCAGACACTTAGCTATGTGACTGTAATGTAATGGAAATACATGCGAGGCATAAACTGACACTAGCTAGGACCTGCTTCACATTGAAATATAGTCACCTAAATTATGTTGAAACAACGGTTATAAATCTAAAAATATCTTTTGACCTGCAAAACATCAAGTCAGTGCTCTCTGGGTCATCTGGGGGTTCAGATCAGGGAAATCCAGCCCACATACACAGTATGACATAGCTTCCCCTTAACATCTTGTTTTAAGGCTGAATTTGTTTCCCAAAAACAAAACAAAATGACACACAGACATAAACAACAGAGAGACACAACTGAAATGAATGGAATGGAAACAAAAATGAAAATTGCTGTGTCGCATTTCATTTGAAATGTTAAGTACAAATTCGCTCCGAGGCCTTGTGTTTCAGAGGCAAATTGGTTTTCCTGTATCATCCCGTGAGATAATGAAATGTTTGGAGAGAAAAGCTGCATAAATATAAGCTAAAATTACTTGTCGCCATAGCTACCACCTACTAATCCCTGCTGTAAGCTCAGAAAGGATCAGCAGCGCCTGGAATTGTCCTCTGATTGACAGAAAATATATGTGAATCTGTAGCATATACACTGTGTGAGTCCCAATAATGTGCAGTGTTTCACATCGGTACATCTGTGGGCCTGTGAGCACAGGTCTTTGTAAAGGTGGAAAAGCACTCTCTGTGCTATTCTGAGTCCTCATAGGTTTTCTTGTTATTTTCTTCAAGGACAATGGCAACATATTTACCCAGTGTAGGAGCAGTGTGGCTTTTTATTGCTCAGCACCATTCAATTGCAATAATTAGAGGTTGCCAACGGCAATAGAGAAATTATAGAAAAAGATGAATGGAGCCTGTAAACAAAGTGAGCTCCCTGGTCAGGCAGGGGCAGCGTGAAGAAACAAATGCAAACAACAGTCCAGCTACAAAAGGTACAAAATTTGCTGTCACTTTGAAAGAAAAATCTAACTTTCAGCAGCATGACCTGGATTGTGCTGTTATGTGAAAAGTCCTTAACAAGTTCTTAGTAACCACTAGCTTGTTTCAAACTAGTGGTTTGCTAAACCACCATTAAATCTTAAGCAAATGTCATAGAGCTAGTAAAGACCACATTCATAAACCACCCCAGCCTCCTCCTTATGTGCTAAATCTTTTTGGTATTGTTGATTAAACTAAGGCATAATGTTCATGTATATGATGGGGGGGTGGGTGGGGTTGTTTTTCCCCAGTTGAATCCTCGTTGCTGCTCAGATCCTTTGACAGCTCCCCCAAACAGCGGAGCCCTTTCTGCCAAATCTAACTATACAACCATTTGCTATAAACTGTCAATTCCTGGCTGAACTGTGGCAATGTGTAAATCTTGTAGCGAACTTCTGTAGCGCTAGCCAATTGCAAAACAATCAACAATCAAAGTACGGTAGTAACAACTTTGTAAATTAAGTTTCAGTGGGACTAGCGATATATCACACTTGCCTGCCAATGCTTTGTAAAGCTGGTTTACTTTAAGAATTCATGCAGTTTAGAGTAAATGGGGATTTTCTAGGGTGTGAACTACATGGGAGCCAGGGGGAGCTTGGCTCCTCTTAATAAGACATGAGCTCCCCTGAAAACATGATTTGTGATTTTTTGGAGATCTCAAGAATATTGACAATATGCTATTTTTTTTCTGTATCTTCATCATCATGGATCATGCATAAAATTAGGCTAATATGTATGATTCATGCATGAGGGTGAATCATCACTAATTCACTTTAATAAAGATACCGGCATGTATGTTATTTTTGCCATCACCATTGAAGCGTGGCGGCGCAATATCCTAAACTTCACTCACTTTAACGTAAAGATCAGAAAATAACAAACTTCTTTAGTCCCACTCAGTCTGTGCGCCGAATCGCCATTATTCATTTCTCTGTCAGCATACAGATATGTCAAAAAGAATACAAGGAAACTTACTTGCAAATTTTGGATGTACCACTCTGAAGAGCAATCAGAGCCAGAAGCGTCTTCTACCGCAAATGTTAGCTTGGCAACAACTGACACTGACGCTACACCTGCTGGGACTGCTGTCAGCACAAACTCACTCCCCCCATTTCCATCTTATTTCATCACATGTCAAATACGTCATCCATACCACGTCTTCCACTCACTTTAAGTGAGTCATATATGTATCTGTTTTTGTAGCAAGCTAGTTTTGTCATTTAGTTCAGTCAGCAGTTACACCTAGAAGTTAGTATGTGTAAACATTTAGTGACGACTAATTACTAACTACTTTGTGAGACGCGACGCGTTTTAATAAAGTGATGCGTAAATCTTCACTTCTTACAAACTTCTAGCTAAATCAATATTGAGATTAAGAACAGCTGGTGCAACCGGCCGCTGATGTTGATACACTGATAGTGACAGGTCTTACATTTCTAGTTCTGCTCAGCAGCAACCTTCTACGCAAATAAATCCCACTTTTGCCACTACACTAATTCAATCTGTTTCCACTTCATGAAAGCATTTACCTGTGGTTATAATGTCTACACTTAAATATATCTATGTACGTATATGTACTGGAAATTATGTGGTTAATATCTCCAGAAGTAGCAGCAGCAAACTGGTAGACAAAGGACATGTGGCACCTTCAGAAATCCAAACGGCGTCAATATAAAATGTGGAGAGGAAAAAGGAGATCAATATGTCGGAGGATGGCTAAAAGTAGAGCAACTGTACATTGAAGATCAAGATTATCTAGTCAAGAAGAAAACAACAGGATGAGAAAGGAGAATGAGGAGCAATGCAGCTACATCTCTTCATTCTTTACTTGTTTACTGGCTGCTGTCTTACAGTTACACACAGCGCTCACAGATACGGTAAATCATTCTTTTTAGGGAAGCCAAACATGGAAGCAAATGTTTCTCAGCAAGTTCAGAGATAGTTTGTTTGGCAGGTTTAAAGTCCAAATGTCAGTGTACTGATGTCTGTGTTTGATCAACATGACATCAGCTGAGTGTGTGTGTCTGTGTTTTTTTCAGGCAGTGATACTGAAACTAAATATTATTTTAAATATACATATGTAGTGTAGATATTTAAGGCTGAAATGCTGCCCTTCCATTGACTTCGACCACGATAGAAAATCCAGTCCTTGTTTTCAGTTTGACAATGGCAGCCAATCACCGTTGTTGAGAATAAGAAAGACCTTTAAAGTGGATTAGCATTTTAATATTAACTGCTAATGAAGTGATGTAACGTGATAATCTGACATACTCTCTCAGTTATCAGATGGGAGCTCGATTTCGTCCAGCCGCTCACTGATGGGCGTGCTGAACAGGGCTGATTTCCTGAAAGGTGCTTTCGGGGTCTGTACGGCGGTCACACCCTGCGACACAAAACATCACAAGAATAATGTTAAGCCACGGTCAGTCACTTCCTGAATCTTACTGTACAGGCCCATGTTTAGTGAGGGGGCTAAAGGTGGATATGTGCAACTCTTCTGAGAGCTGCTGCTGTTGTTGCATTCTCCTCTGACATTATGTGGTGCCATTAGTAATGTTATATTTAAAGAAGAGAAAAAAAAACTCAGACACTAAGCACAGGCAGACTACAAAAGGTCAGAAATAAAATTACTCTGATATAGATCATGTATTCCTTTTGGCCTATAAATAAATCACTTAAAAGGAAGTGAAAAATATGTCTTGTGTTTTTAGTAGGTAGCAGCAAACAAACAGCAAAACCTGACACCCCATGTCCAAAAAGTGGAACAATCTGACACACCTGTACCCGCTGGCAATTTTCACTCCAGAATGTGACGGCCTGGTCACTTTTATAATCATGAACCTGGAAATGAGACGACAAGAACACACTGTTTGGAGTTTGGCTTTCTTCTTTCTGCTCCTTTCTTTGAAGCAGAATATTTCAGAACCATTATGAGCATAAAGTATAAGGATTATTTTCCTTATTGATGAATCTACCTTTTTTTTTTAATTAAATTATTAATTTAATTTACTACTATAAAATTAACTATAAAATGAAAAACGTGATGAGTGCCTGTCAGAAGTTCCCAGATCTCAAAGTGAGTTCCATCAGCAAAAACCCCAAATGATTCAACTTACACTGACCTGAGACAGAGAGAAAAAAAGAGCATATCTTCACATTTGAGAAGCTGGAACCAGCGTCCTTTTGGAGTCATCGTGTTAATAGAGTGTTAGCTGATCTTATGAAAATGGTCTAGAATCGTAATTTTTCAACAGTCAAATTTATGCTAATAAAACGAGGTAGAAAATGGCTTTGCCTGCAGTCTGAGCACAGAAGCGAGAGATCAGTGGGTCAGCCAGCAGTCTTTGGGTTATCACAAAGCTGGTTCATTTATAACCTGGGTAGATCACCATGGTAACCTATTCTGCACAGGCTAGCTAAACTGCTCTGGGGTATTGCGGCAGAATCCTTCCTACAGGATCTCGACCTGGTGACAAGTGATGAAGAGTAGTGAGATTTTAACTGATCTGAAGAATCACTCCGCTTTATCATAGTCAGAGGAAACATTTTTTTGCACGATGACCACTCTGGGTACAAAACAGGTTTTCTAGCAATCAGATAGGTTGTTGTTTATACTAACAGACTAATGATGTATATATATATATATATATATATATATATATACACATAGTTTACCACACCAATAAATGCAGATAGCTGCACATTCATTGAGTTTCTTTCTTTGAATTTCTAACAGGATTCCTGACAGAGGAGACAGCTTTTATACTCTTATTCAATAACATTAGGCATATCAGTACTACACTCTTGGTTTTGATGATATTGCCTGTGATTGGCTTGTAATTAAGAACTCTGTCTCTTTCACACGAACGTGCTTATAGCTGCATTGGAAAACCCAGAGTTAACTGAGCCAGTTGACAGCCAGCTTCGGCTTATTCAGGATCACCAGTGATTAGACCAAGTTGAACTTGCGTGGTGATGGTGGTGTTGTTAATGTCACACCTAAATGTAACAGTGGCACCATTAATGTTATCAATTACACATGTGCTTTTCCTACAAGTCAAAATGTTGGCCATCAGAATGATCTATGGATTAATCAACTAATCATTTCAAATTTCTGAATCTGGAACCTAATGGCAATATTATAAGATGCATTTAAGCTGCACTTGCCACTCTAATAACAATGGCTAATGGCTAATGGTGTTTATTTACAATCATGGTGAATGGCAGGAAGGGAAAACAATGCCTGTTCACACTACAGTGGATGTCTACTTTAGTCAGTCTTAGTCAGTCCTACACTCTCTTTATTCATTTACAGTTGGCTAGTAATTTGAAACAGACATAGCCAATTATATGTAAAATAGATGAAAACACATGCTTATGCAAACGTAACAAACAAATGAATCATCCAAATATCAAACTGGTGCAACATATTGGATATAATCTTAATACCAGTCCCAATATTGAAGTTGCGTTTTAGGCACTTCTAACAATAAACAGCATATGGTTTTAGATTAGTTTATATACATACACTTACTTGTGTTGTTTCAGGGATAAGAGGCACGAATCCCTCGACACGGAAATCCGTCTGGGTTGTGGAGCAGAGGTCGGTTTCGGGAGTCGGCGGGTTCTTTTCAGCGTGAACCGTCTCACTGTGAGAACAAGAAGATATCCACTAAAAATAGCAATATCACAGTGTAGGACCACTTTGTTACAAGTAAAAGTCATGCATTCAGAATTTTACTTAAGTAAAAGTCCAAAAGTATTGCATTAAAATATACTCATATTCTACTCTATACTCATGCAGAATGACCCATTTCAGAATAATGTTTATCATATTATTGGATTATAATTATTGATGTATTAATGTGTACATCACTTTAATGTTGCATCTGGTAAAGGTGGGGCTAATTTTAATTACTTTATATATTGCTGGGTAGGGTACATGCCATCTGACCTATCTGATCATCCCTAGATCCTCGTGTGATCCGGAAATCATCCACCACCATTGAGGATGTTCCATTGCTCTTATTTCTGCTTTCAAGGTTGATGAGTGAGGAGGGTTGAGGCTTTAGCAAAGATACACAAAAACCATCCTACAGGAAGTCTTTTATCTGACTGTCACTCCCTACAACCATAGTCACTCCCCTTTATTGGAAATCTGTTAGTGACAGGACCCTGCAGCTAATCAGGCTGCTTGGAAACCCCATCACCACAACACTGCATTTTAAACCAGCGTGTGTGTAGACAAGTAACCAAGCTAAATCAGGTGTAATATTACTCCCAATGTTAAATTTTCATGTTCTCTGTCTCACCATCTAGTTACAATAAGTAGATCTGTGGATCCAATATTAACTTTAATTTATTCAATCAGTGAAATGACAAAGAGCTATTCAATGTTTGTTTGTGTCTCATTTCATTTGCAACAAAAATAGCTCATTTGGGCTATTTATATGGTGGGACTACACAGCTAGCAATGTGTGTAACCTCTTTGAAATAATGTGTGAATACCATGGATGTATAAAGAGAAGTGGATGAGGCATGGGAGGCGGGGCTCCGTTCATTCCTATGAAAGTTGTTCAAATTGGCTTCAAAGCCCGGTGCACTTCCTGGGGGCTTGGTGAATACTCCCAAGTTAGAATAAAAGGAGGTTTACCCGTTCTGCCCATTCTGCCGATGTTGCCTGAATGCAGCATAAGACGCAAGTGAGGAAAACGAGGATGCAGTGAACTAGCATGTATCCACAGAAATGGTAATGGTTCAAGTTGTCTAGCCCTAACAAGGTGTAAGAACAGTACCAGAAGAGTGAGGCAGATACCAGTCAAGCACAGTCTGTGCATGTCCACACAGTCCTGAGAAGAGGTCTAATCGGTGCAAACAACTGTGTGGGTGAAACAATGGTATGTAGGACCTTTAAGACTGGTGATGTAAGAAATGCATTATCCTTGCACATATCATTTAATGTCACTCAGTGCACTGTTAATTCATGCATTCAAAATGGCATTGTGTTTAACATGACAACCGATCAGCCTGGAAAAGCGCTCTGAGCTCTTTGCCGGACGGGAAGCCGGTATGAATCAAGCAGTGTACGGCTCAAGACTGAGTGATGAGACACTGTCTACTGCTGGACGAGCCGCTTTCACCGAAGACATGATGCTTTGTGTTCTTTATGAGGAGTTAACTTGTGCGGGATGTGTGGGGATAGACTCTATAAACCCCATTAGAATGACTGGCCTCCATGTAAAATAACATCATAAAATCAGATTTAAAGGGTATTACAGCTGTGATTGAACAGTAAAACAAACCCAGACGGGTAAATATTACATCACTTTTCTTCTAACATGTTCCCCTCAAGACATGGTCAGGCAGCGTTCACCGTCTCCATAAACAAACCACTTCCAGCAATAATTTGTTTGGCATCAAAAGACTTGTTTCATAGTTAACATTTACCTTATCATCTGGGCGACATGTTTTTCCAAAAGCTGGCGTCTGATGCCTGAACCATGGAAATATAAAAGAAGAGATGAACTTAGCATGCAGGGCAAATTATTTGAAAATGATGTATTAAACGGTAAAATAAAAAAAAAAAAACGAAAAAAAAAGCCTTCAGTGTCGTCTATATGAATGACACGTCCACCTGAATAAAACTTCTGAAACATGTCTAGTCTATACATTGGTTATAATGATATGGGACAAAATAGTTTCTTTCTGTGGCTGCCGAAAGACGAAGATACATACCCCGCAGCCTCACACCTGGACTCTTCGGAGGGATGTAAGCCGCTTTATGTGTGGTCACAGTCTCCATTTTAGACTCCTGGTCCATCGTGAGAATCCCTCTGTGTCCATGTCTCTGGATTTGTGTCCCTGTCTCCTCAGTGTCAAGAGCTGCAACGGCCCTCTGGAGGAATGGACATACAGAGTTTATGAGAAATTACAAATATGTTACAATCTAAAGCAATGCAATAAATACTACCTATACAAAGACTACAATGTTTGATTAAAATGATTAAAAATAAAAATACTGTCTTGCTTGTTTGCGTTTCATGCTATTTATAGTTTGTTTTATTTTATTTTTTGTCTTCGAATATACAAAACTTGTCATGGATGCTCCCTCCACCTCTAGTGTTTCCTAGTGTTTTCCCTGTGTGTTCCCTTCCCTGGTGTTTCCATTGTCTCCTCCTGTCTGTCAGGTCTGTCATGTCAGTCTGTGTTTGTCTGTGGGCGGGTTCTTCCTATTTCCCTCTGCTCAGTTGCCGGCTCTGGTCTCAATTCCACCAATCACTGCTCTCCAGCTCAGAAGCAATCACGCACCTGTTCTCCATCAGCTCATCAACTCCACAGCTTAAGAACTCCAGCAAACCAGTCCATCTCCGCCAGATTGTTGTCTAACCCATTTGGTAGTACTCCCGGCCACTCTAAGTTATGTCCTGTTTTCTTAGTGTCATTTGATTCCCACCCTGTCTAACCGCTTCTCTTCTGCTCAGGATCATCTACTCCAGCTCTACGCCCACGCCCAGAACTGTGTCCTGTTGACCTGTGGAAAACTCTCCTGGTTGCAGCCTGCCTCAGCCCAGATACACATCCCTTGAAATAAACCCCTGCTAAATCTACCTGGTCTGTCTGTGTTTGGCGCTTGGGTCCAGCCTTCTTTTGAGCTCTTTTTTTAAGAAGGAAGAGCCTTAACAAAACTCATATTCTTCTGAATCAGTGCTCTTTGTTTAGGATTAGAACTGACATGACTTTTTGATTAATCAGTTAGTCGGTCAAAAGAAAATTCCTCAGCAACAATTCTGATGAGGAAAAATAAACATTTGCTGTCAAATGCAAAGATTTTCTGTTTTTCTTTGTCTTGTATGAGTGCAAACTGAACATCTTTGGGTTTTGGCCTGTTGTGCAGATAAAAGACTAAAATCTTTTGAAGAAGTCACCATGGGCTCTGAGAACTTGTGATGGACATTTATAGCTGTATTCAGAATGTCTGTGTTTTTTTGTATTGTGTGTATGAGCACCTAGCACGTGTCAGCTTTGATAGTGTGACAGTCACTCTTTTAATAAATTAGTTTTCAAGGTAATGCAGCAGGCAGAAAGGTTGCCCAGCCATTATGAAATAAAGAAGGACCAAAGAAGGAAAAAAGAGAAAAATGAACACACAATCACTGTATGAAAAGCATTCACCATTTAACTAAAACACACCGCAAACTACACCCATAAGTCATCTCTGATAGTCTAAATAGCATTTTAACATTTGGACATTATATAAACGTTTGGTTTAGTGTGAGGATGAACACAAACATACACAAAGGGTGACGATGAGACAGAAGAATGGCTGTTGGTATGTCACTGAGCAGTATGTGACCCCCTACCTAAATACTACTGGGTCACCATTTTTGGTAAGAAATACAGCTAGTCAAAAAAACAAAACAAAACAAAAAAAACATTATCTGTGGCAATACACTGTCCACAGAGCATTATGACATGTCAAACACAGGTGTAACTAATAACATTAATCATGGGTGAATTCCAGGTGCCAGTACCAGTGCCCTACATGCTGGCTCACTGACATGGCTCACTGGCACACCTATAAACCACGTCTACTGTGAAAAGAGTCTATGCATTTGACTTTTTTAGTGACAACAGGAAGTTACAGGCCCTCTACTTTTAATCAGCACTCCTAGCAGGTTAACCAGAATCACGTAAGATTTGGTCAGCAAAGTCTTAAGACCTTGATGTGAAGATTATGAGTTTTCATCAAAAGGTGTTGCCATGACAACAAATTGTTCGGCGTGAAACAGGAAGCAGTTTTTTGAGGGGCTAGGGATACTAAAAAATCACCAAACTTTGCACATGCGTCATCAGTGGCAAAAATGTACATCTGATATGGGTCTTGGACATGGGTGTGGCAAAACGTCTCGATAGCGCCCCCTACAAATTTTTAAAATCAAAGCCCCCACCTTTAAATTTGACGTAAATGTATGAAATTTGGGTGGCATATGTGTCATGTCTACATTTAAAAAAAAAAAGCCTCTTGGAGCCATAAAACGCACAGGAAGTCAGTTATTTTGAATACATTTTGAATTTTTAGTGCAATTTTTGCCATTTGTAGGCCTTGTACTTTAACAAACTCCTCCTAGAGAATTTATTGGATCCACTTCAAATTTGGGCTGTGCAATCTAAAGACCTTCGCCGTGAAATGTTATTAAAAGATTGTTGTTTCGTTGAACGGTGTGCCCGTGGTGTGGAATTTCCATGTGTTTTATGTGTGAATGATATTATCCTGCAATTATTTTATCATCCACTAGATGGCAGTGTTGGTTCACTAATGGATGGACTCCTCTGCTATAGAGCATCTGACTGATGTCTGTCTTCTTCATTCTTTCTAAACTTCACTCAACAATATTATAAGGCAGATACATTATTGCGCCTATATTAATTGTATAGTTTGCAGAATTACAACAGATAGCCATGTCAGCCGCTGCTGGCTACATCAGCTGCCTGTTCACTGTCATCAGTCGCATTTTCTGTGCTGCTTCTCCACTGCTCCCTCTCTGCTCTGCTGTCGGCTCTGCATGAGTGTGTTACACACACACACACACACACACTGTCCTCTTAAATATTATAGAGAGGACAGAGAAACCAGCACGACCATAGATGACAGCAAAACATGATAGAGAACTTTCAGTATAATTTTTTTTCTTCTCATTCAACTAACATGCTGTGAAAAACACTTGGGCGGTGCACCAAAGTGTTATAGTGTTAGGGAAAACCGTGATTACTTTATTTTTTATGGGCGTTGAGATGAATGATCTATTTATAAAATGATTGTGTTTGCCAACCCTTTCACCGGCCCTCATGGCGCAACAACCAGCCCACTGGCTGGGAATCTTCCCGTTTCTCCCAGTTAACCTCTCTGTGCCTGGCCGATGTGCACAGATAATGCGAGGGCCCGCTCAACGCTGCTTGCAGCTTTAATTTATTTTTTTTTTTCTGACCCTGATCAGCAGAACACTAGCAGGTCTAGGGGCCACAACTTGCAGCACCATCTAAAGGTACATTAGCTGCAGAGTGCAAAATGACAGGGTGTGAGAGGCTTTAGGCCTTGCAGCTGTTATGAGGAGTATTGACAGTTAGGAAGAAACAGAAGCTTTATTTATGTGTTGTGGAGCAGGCTGAGATTGGTTTGACAATAGTGACCCCTTTCTCCTGTGACTACTGCATTGTGGGAAACAAAGGCTACTGTAGGAGATGGCCAAATTGCAGCCACCAGACTGCTTCATCATCTTTCTGTATTGTGCTTACTGATTTCACAGCATTAACAATACATTATATAGGCACATTCTAATCTGAATGATGCATGAGAGAAAAAAGGGATAATATTAAAGAGTCTGAGTCCAGAAAAGCAGAAGGCAGGTTCCCAGTTGGTCCGATGTGTTGTCATTGTGAACAGTAAGTCTCTGGATCTGAGGTCTCTACAAGAAACATATTTTGGCAGCATATCAACTACAAAGCCTGGGGGGAAAGTGCATGATTTAAAGACAAATATTAGGATCTTAAAATATATACTCAGACTAATTGGAAGCCAAAGCAGAGACTTCATATAGAACTGGTGTGTGCTCTTGTCCATGCTCCAGTTAAAACTGTAGCAGCATGATACTGTACCACCAGTTAACTGGTTAGCCAGAGAAGCACAAAATTGTAAGTCACTGTTTTGATAATTGCTTCAATTTCAGTACAATTTATTTGAACAGGATAGTCCAGTATCAATATTGCATTCCATGGAGTCATGGTCAGTTAACTGAATTCATGTAAAGAGTGAAGACACCCACTTTTCCTGTTTCCAGCTTTTGAGATTTACTCCTTCTTTATTTATCAACCACAGCACTGTAAATTCATACCCTTAGAATTTTTTGACTTTTGTTCAGAGTAAATAAGGAGTTGGAAAACATATGAGAATGGGTTCTCGATTAAAATAAGAGTAATTGGTCATGGAGAGAGTTATTAGTTTGAGCCCTACCTGTCAAAATGAATGCAAATGCATCTCAGCATATAGGGGAGTAACTGCACGCCCTGTCATTTTGCACTCTGCAGCTAATGTACCTGTAGATGGTGCTGCAAGTTGTGGCCCCTAGAGCTGCTAGTATTCTGCTGATCAGGGTCAGAAAATTAAAAAAATGATGGCACCTGCCACGGACAGCGGCAGCATTAAATTAATGCAAAATTCACGTCATGTAAATGCTACTTCTACTGAGTATAATACAACATAGGCAATACAACATTCATAAACTATAAACTTCGGCATCTCACTAGCAGATGCCTCAAACAGCGGAAGGAGTCGTGGCAGGTCAGTGGCTGCTCAGGCTGCCACCTTAAATGCCACTGCTAGCTGCCGCTGCCTCAAATTGAGCCAGCCCCTACTGGATTAGCGAGGCTAACTTCGCAGTCACTCACCTCTTCTGCCCAGTTGTGCAACATACATTTTCCAACTTTCTTTTCCAGAGTGGCTGGCTGTTCGGTCATCGTAGCACCAAGACAACAACTTAACTTGACTAGAATGGGCCAAGTTGTCCGTGAACAATATGTAGTTAAACCTCTATCTCCCGTCCTCTGACAACGAATCCCACTTGGCAACAGGACTCGGTTGACGGAAGCGTCGCCATGACAACGGCAAAGCGGAACAAACTACAGTATAAACTGCGGGTAAAAAACATAGACTGTATATAAGAAAGCATTTTCATCACTAGTGTTGTATAAGTGCAAAATCCAAATATTTTATGACTCTTCTCAAGCACCGATATCTTGTCAAAACAGATATTGTTGTAAAACCCAAAAATGTTCTTATAACATTTTTTTTGTATTACATTATGACGTGCGTTTCCATCCACCTATTTTTTATGCGCATTGTCAATTTGCGCATAAAGCAGCTGGATGGAAACGCCGAAAAAAGAAAAAAAGTTTTCACTTTTGGCTGAGGTGGAAGAGTTGGTGTAGCTACATGACGCATGTGACTTAAACGTCCTCAAGCTTCAGTTTTGTTGAAGAGACTAAGAATAGCAGCAGACGAAAACTTTAGATCTGCGGTGAGGAGATTGTAACGTTCCACAAATGAACAGACATACATGAAACAAACAGATATGCCATATTTCCATCATTGTTTCCATGGTTTTACTATGGATGTTTCTTTTTTCTTTATTGATTATATTTCAGGTTTTGCAGTACATTGTACAAAGAAATGTTTTTTTTATTTTTTTTTTTTATTTATAAATGAATAGGCCTACATGAAGCAACATTGTCAAACATAACAAAAGGAAATATTATAAAACAAAAACCAATACAGACAACATTAATCTGTATAAAGGAGATGTAAACTTAAACAAATATTATACAGCTTATTTGACCTATTTCTATTAAGTATTCTAGGCCTACCGATTATTTGAGAGGTCTTAATAGCTTTCTTGTTCATTGCTATTTTAGAAACAGAGTCAAAGAGATATTGTAATTCAACACAAAACAGATATTAGGTGTGGTCTGAAGGACAGCCTTATGGATGTGATATTTGCTGACAAGACATAAGCTTGAGATCATTGTTAGTAGACTGTGAGCCTGTATTAGGCTACAATTCAGAAACAAGACCATGTCTTCTAATATTGGTGTGAATCTATTAAATCTTACATAAATTAACACAGCAACCTCAACCCAGAATTCTTGAGAATAAGTACATTCATAGAATAAGTGAGAAATTGATTCAGTTTCTGTTTTACATAAAGTAGGCTACATACTAGAGAAATCAAATATATGTAGTAATTTATTACAAGGGTAGTATTTATGTAATATCTTCATGTAAACTTATTTTATTATATTTGTAATGAGGAATTTATTAGGGTCTGACCAAACTTTCTGTGCTAAGATATCTGGAAAGGTTTGTTTCGATTAGAGTCGATTTGGGAAAATAACTAATCTGAGGGGGGAAAAGTTTTTCCACCGTTTGAGATTTCACTGGCGCTCTTTAAATTACGTCATCTCGTTGCGCCCTCTTCTTCTGCAATGGTTGAATGGAACCCGGCAGGAGAATTAGCGCCACCAGCTGTTTGTCTCGATGCGCTCTACTTCTGACATTTTATTTTTGCTGATTTTCTGTTGAGCTTTTTCTCCTTCCTTTTGTTGCTGTTGCACTTTCTTGTATTTTATTATGTAAAAATAATTCTGCGCATGTTACGTGTTGCTCTGCATTAATATATGCACACTGAAATGTTATAATGAAAACTGCCTTGCCTTTTTAAAATTCTCAAAAAAATAGGCCTATGTACTATAACACAGTAGCACAAGTAGATTAAATGTAAAGTCTTTTACCTTATTTGTATGGTCTGCTCTTAATTATTCCAAATGGAAGCACATACATTACTGGCTTTTCACCAGTACGATTCTCTCCAATTAAAAATATATATCTCTTTTCGGAATGTGTAAAACTGGCCGTATGTGAAATACCAGCCACTATTTTAAAAGAGTTAAAAGCTTTCTTCACATTCCTCACATTCTTTCAGGTGAGCATGGAGGCACATCCTCTGGTCTCCAGGAGACAGCTGTGGGTGAAAGCATTGTCCCCTGGGGTGCAATTAAAGTGAACAGAGATGACACTCCTTTCATTTGATTACCTGATATAATGTCTCTACATCCATCCACTGACTGATTCATCCAATCATCACCCATTGTTACAGTTGTGGTGGCAACTGGAGGAACATTGCAAGTCAGATATTTTTCCCTCTACTGAACGCTCATGTTCCTCCATTACATAAGGCAGAGCTCAACTCAGAGCCAAAATGTAAGCAGTCATTAATAACTATAAACATAAATGACCAACAGTAAATAGGGAAAAGATGGCACTGAATATTTTGTTTCCATACAGTTAAGAGACTTTGAAAACAATAACAGCCCAAAACAAGGTGGCCATCGAAAAATGTTGGCAAAATCAACAGATTTTTATCTTTAAAAATACAATTTCCAATCATGAAAATCCTTCCAAAATGTTTAAACAATGTCACATTCAAAAACAGACCATCTGGACCATATTTGAACCGAGACAGGGGTTATGGTCTTCTCCCTTGTTTGACCACCTTTTGTCACATGACCAAAGTTCCATAGTTAGGTTACGTAATGTGAGATTGCAGCTGAAAGCTCCAAAAGTGGACCTTGAGTCATACATAATAAAATACTGTTTGCCTGAATAATAACATGTACTTAACATTTGTGTTTTCAATTCAGTTTTAGGCAGTCCACATTTACACTGAGACCAAAAAACAGTGTTTGATTATAACATGTGAAGCTAATTATAATCTGAAAAACATTTTTATTTTTTATGATTTTCCTAGCATTCTTTGACAAATGACCAATGTAACCACATTGGATTGTATGTTTTCTGTCTTCCCCTCACCTACAACCTGCAATGTCTGTCTAAAGCAGAACCTCACTTTTTCACAGAGTATGTGCTACAGCTCTCTTGTTATACCCTGAAGGTGAACATAAGTTGCTGCCAAACAAAGGAACAACATCGTCATTTGGGGCGGAAAAAAACTCAATTTGAGAATGTATTTATTTGCTCAGTAACCTTATTGAATCACTTGTTCATTGAGAACCACATATCATTTATTCATATCGGTGCATACCCTGCTAAATTTAACACTCGCTGCTTGTTACCGTGGATATGAGACACAGAACAAACCGCTGAGTCTGTTGCTGAGAAACAGCAGAGGAGTTTTCACTGTCAGACAGCCAGAGTGTCTGCCTGGAACAGTCTACCACCTCAGCATGAAGCACGGTCAGAAATCTAATTAACGTTTTACGGACGCTAGACTGTCAAACTGTGCCATCGTCATGCCACACAAACTAATGGGTGTCCACCCATTAGTTTGTGATGCTTATAGTAATCTGTGATTATGTTGGCTGCAAATACCACATGTACTGTAGTATGTGCTGCAACAAAAGCGCAATGTGATGTTGATGTTTTGTCAGAGGAGGGGTGAGGTCGTCACCAAGAGTACATACCTTTAGAAGGAAAAAAAAAAGAATTTTCCCATGGACACAATAGGGAAAACAAAAAGGAAGACAAAAACAGTGCAGTACAAAAAGAAAAGGATATCTCACTCCATACCACCCTCTCCACAAACATACATAAATAAAAATGAGAAGCAAAGTACATACAGCACAGCCTCAGAGTAAGAAGCTGATTAAGAGCAGTCGGTTTTCAGGGCCTTGCAGTATCAACATATACTGTATGACAAGTCCTTCTCTATTTCTAGACCAAATATAGCTTAAGATTTATTCCCAGAGCAAAAGTGCATAAGGAGCTTGTCAAGTAAAGCATCTCTAAAGCTCAAACTCCTAAACCCCCCCCACAGCATTAGCATTGCGGCTTATGTGTGGTCAGTGAGGCGAGTGTGAGCTGGATGGGGATCAGATTCTCCAAATCCCGTCCATGTAGTTCATTATTCCATCCCTCCATCGAAAAAACATGCTGCTGAGAACTTCTTCTCAGGGCTTTCACTCTCTCTGTCTCTCCTAACCAACACGCAGAGTTTCGATGTTGCTATTTTTGTATCACATTGTGATTACATGTTGACTAACCATCTCCATGACTACCAGCATCTCTGCAAATATATTGATGAGCTATGGATGTGTTGGACTGTTTTTCTCTCTTTCTTCTCAGCTGGATACCCAGCATTCAGGGCTCGCAGCTCAGATGGGCGCCCACTTTGGAGATGTCACTTCCTGTGGGAATATTACGCTTTGTGCTTTGGCCAAATCACTCTGAGACGTAGCACCAGATCCAAGATCAGCTTTCATCTCTTTACTTTCTTCCCCCGCAGTCACATCCCGACCCCCAGACCAACTCTGACACCCTCTGCCATTATGAGTATAAGCCTCAACTGGCTAAAAGCAGTGTTTGGCTTTCATCTTCAGGCTTTCAAGGTGTTTGGAGTTGTGTTGTGTGCTATCATTATCATCTCAAGGATACAGATAGACAAAACATGGTCTTTTAATAAGCCCATAGTGAATTCTCGGAATTCCAGTTTCAGCACGAACGTGTGATGACCCTCTGACTGATCAAAAAAAAAAACATTGAGGAGGAATGTAATAGTTTCCCTTCATAGGAGAGGAACTACAAAAGTCCTTTACGTACAGCTCCACTAAACAACAATTTTTATATTAACAATAAATCAAATGACTCGTGAAATGGGTAGCCAGATAATCAGACTGAATTGACGTGTTTCTCTTCACTCATTCAGCCTCACATCGTGTTCACATTAGAGGGGGTTATATTTGCCCTAACCAGTCAGAAACAAGTCACATATCCGTCCCACCAACATCATTTTCAGTCAACATGGAAGCTAGGTGGTAGTATTTGCTAGGAGCAATTAACTACATTCTTCACTACGCTTGAAGGAATATGCCAATTTGTCATTTTTCTGTGTGTATTTTTCATTGACGTAGCTAGGTAGCTAGCTAGCTATGTAGGGAGATAGCATCCTCATTCTTAAGTCTGCCTACAAAGCTCTGATTGGCCAACTGTTGGAGATGTGGGCAATTATTCAGAGGTCTGGAACAAAGCAATGAAAGCTTGCAGCTTTTCAGCCTCTTTTAGCCCATTGTTTTTGTTTTACAGCACATTTACTGAATGGTACAGTCGCACTATTCTCATCAACCTTGTTTCCAGCAGCAGCAGGAGGCTGTTTTTAGCAAATAAGCTCCAATAAACCTACTGTACACCACCTTTCCAGCACCAAACAGCAGACAGATAGCGACTAGCTGGTGAAGAAAGTGGAGCATTTAGCAGCTAAATAGCCAGATATTTATTTCAGGAGTTGGTGGAGACCAAATAAAGCTAAAAAGAGAGTGAATATTAGACTTACATTCATGAGGTGGATAGAACTTAGCAAAAAGCTGATTTCTACCATTAGATACAATACTAGATAGCTAGCTTTTTAAGGTTAATTACATAGCTCATGCTAACGTTTGTTAGCAAGAATTAACGTTGTTGACTCAAAATTACTGTGACTACTTTAGAGATGACATTGATTAACCTTATATCTCCAAGATCACAAACAGTACAGTTAAGACGAGTCGCGTTTAGTTTGGCTGTAAGGTAAAAGATGTGTTTTCATGCTTTCAGATCAGTTGAAGAAGGAACAGAAGTAAAGAAGGAAACACCGAAGGAAGGAAATAAGGAAAAGGAGGAGGAAGAAAAGAATAAAGGGAAGACAGAAGGACAAAGGGAAGAAAGTAGAAAAGGAAGCTGGTCCAGGAAGCACAACTATAACAACTTTAGAAAGTGTTTGGTCATTTTAACTACAGTACATCTATATAAGCTATTTTGCTGACTATAAAGAAGAAGGAGAGGGACAGTGTAACAATTCCAATTCAATCTTTCTTTTATAATTTTTATAATTAGAGTCAGCACCCCACGAGAATAGGTGACTACTTTTCTTTAGTTCAGGTAAATGTACTGAAGTGGTGCACCCCAGTAGCCTAATGGTTAAGGCGCATACCAAATAAATGCAATGTCCATAGGATCGATTCCAGCTAAGAACCTTTGTTGCATGTCCTACCGCTCTCTGTCACCTTGTCTCCTCTCTCTCTCCACACTGTCAACTGGCAAATAAAGGCAAATGCCAAAAATAAATAAATAAATAAATCTGAAAAAGAAACGTTCAGAAGTGAAGTAAAAAGTAAAGATTTTCCCTCTGAAATGTAATTGAGAAAAAGTATAAAGTCTCCCAATATGGAAATACTGGAAATAAGTAAAGTATTTGAACACAATACCACATGAGTAGTTGCAGAGTTATTTTCCACCTCTGCCTTGGTGTAAAAGCAGAATTCTCTAGTTGCTTATTTGAAGAACATCCTGGAACTTCCTGCCTCTGTAAAGGAAGTCCACGTGCATGTTGCGGTACAGAAATCCTTAACCTGACTGTGAGCGAACAAAAACTGAGATTGCAATCGGTCAGACCTCAGAAAGCGCTGGCGGGACACACTGTGTTGGAATTTCAACAGCATAATTCAATTTGTGCCTGTTAATACATTCACTGCTGTCAGATCTGTGTCCTGTATTTACCTAGCTGGAATAACACTTGAGCTTGCGCCGTGTGGCCTGCCGCTCTGTATCGTAATAAAGAGAAGCGCTGCTGTGCTGAAGGGGGCTGGTGTTATGTTCGTCTTCCCTCGGCACACGGTTGGGTCTTTTTACGCCCCCTTCAAACTCCCGAGCCGAGGCCTCGTGTTTTGGTTGGCACCCATCAGTGTAGTCAGCTGCTCAGCTGCTTTTAGAAATCCCTTTCTTCTTCTTCTTCTTTTTGACGAAGTATAGCACTGTCTGTGGCACACAAATACCTTCAGTGTGCAGCTGCCGCTCCCTTACACCCCGAGGGCAAACATGGAAAATGTTCCCTGCCTCTGCTTCTCTGTTTTCGAGGAATGTAAGGAAAATGATTGAGTCATTTTATTAAAATATGTCAAATTATTTCATCTGGCTTTTTTTAAACAGATATCCAAAGTAGGATTCAGCTGGTTGGCATTGAGAATGTTGGGTAGAAAGACACATGGCATGCAGTTGTAATCCAATATCCACAGAGATCCACTCTAAATGATTTTCGTGGAGGAGGGGGATTCGATTTTCCCTAACCAATCACTAGATTCCAACGTATCCGCCTGAATCTGATGTCATTTTAAGTCGACACTGATGCGTAGCCATGCCAACATACTGGTTTGGCCGGGTTTTAAGAGTGGAGCAGAGCGCAGTAAAAACAAACTACGAGGTTGGGCGATATTGCGAAGACATGTTGTTCAGATTTCAAAGTAATTGATACTTTTAATCAATTTAGAACAGCCTTGATAGCAGCATCTATCTTCTCTATAGCGGTCACCATTGTTGTTATTACTCCTCTTTGGTTCTGGCGCATAGCTTGACAACGCTCAACAACAGTTTGACAATGGCCTTAGTCTCGCCCTTGGCACTGATTGGCTAATTGTTAGTCCCCCCCGTGGGGGCCCGCTTTTCAACCAAGAAACTGCTATTTCATGTCATGATGCCAGACCAGAAGCTGTCAGCTTGGTGGAGTGGGCGGATTCAAAGGTCTGGACCCAGGCAATAAATACTTCACACTGTATATGGAAAAACTGTATATAGTTTATATGAAAGGGAAACTATTCTGAATATGTTTTGGCTGAGAGATTATGATCTTTCATTTGTCCTGTGACTGGCAGGCTTACCATGTGGATTTGAAGATGTGGCAAAAAGTGTTTATCTATAGGTAAAATAACCATTATTTTCTTTAAACACTATTTTTTCCTAACATCTATTTTACAGATCCATATGGTTTTCATCCAAAAACAGCTACAAGCTCTTTTGTGCCATTAATACTGCTTAAGAAGAGCTCCACTCGTCCCACCAATGATACATATGACAATCTAACATCTAGGAATGAAAGATAAGATTTAAACAAAACCGTCCGTCTACTCCAAACCACACAAGGCCTTTCAGACGGTAATAAAAACAGGGTGTAGATGATTCTTGAATACCAGACTTTTTAGAAACCACAGACATGGCTTTCAATAAGAAATGGTCCGCAGCACTTCCCATCTGAACTGCCCAGCTGCACATTACCAAGACTAAAATAACCTTAACAATTTAATGACATCAAATTATATGTCTAGCCATCAAAGTTTTGTAGCGTGCTGCAGATCATGTCAGTAAAATCTCAAATCCATTCTCTGGCAACTGTGTTCAATAAGTGTAAAATATGATTTCAGTGCTCATAAGCTTGTTATTCACAGCCTCTGCTCCAAAAATCTTGGAGGGAATAACTGCTTTTTTCAAACTTTTGTGGAACAGCCAATGACATGAAATTATCCGAATCACAAATAAAAACTTTGTTAATTTGGCAACACGTTTGATCTGACTCAAATACCACCTACATAAATTAAATTAACTAATTTCATATGGATCTTATGCAACCCCAGGTGTGCAAAGCTCTGGCAGCTCTAATTAGGTAGGATTTTAATTATGCTGCGATCTGGCAAGAGTTCAGATCATCTTCCACGTCAGGGCCTCAGGAGCAGATCTACTGTATATTCTCCTAACTTCATTTTATCTTTGACACATCATCAAAGAGCTGCTGCCACGAACACACAAACACTTCAGGAATCATTTGTTTGCTTTTTTGCACTAATCCAAGGTTAAATCCCTTATGAACGATGACAACATCGTTGCAACAATGTCATGAGAGAGACAGCTTTTATCACTGAGTATCTGACATCACAAAGAGCTTCACAGGTGGGTAATCCATCCTTCTTGTTTTAAAGGGCAGTAGTTTTGGATTAATGTTTTTCTTGGTGTCACCTGTTCAAAGAATTCCCACTGTTTCATCGTCAAGAGTCTAATATCAGTCACCGCGGTGGAGATGATTTTAATTAACTTTCCGGCAAAACAACACTCTTGAACACTGCAAGAGTCCCACCTAACTGCCTTTTAATGCTCTTAACTAGTTTCCTGAACACAACAGGAGAAGCTATGATGAAAAACAATTCAACGTGGTCAATCCAGCGCGTCCAAAATGGTATAAAAGGGGACGATACGATCTCCAAGTCAGAACAACGAAGCAAGAGCTCTTGGAAGAAATTCATCCACGAAGCCAACGCTTTGCACCTCCTGGAAGATCTTCACCATGAGACAGTCACTCATGCCCGTCATCTTCGCCGCAGCACTCTTATTCGAGTGCTATGCACTGTCAGTGGCGTTACCTTTGGGCGATACTGAAGACAGCTCCTTGGAGCAGGATACTCTTGCCACGCTGTTGGGCGACGCAGCGGCAGAAAACAGCCTCAATGACGCAGATCTGGTCGCTCCGGGCAAAACCAGAGGGCCAAGGGTAATCATCGTTGCCAATCCGAGTCTGTGGAGGGACCTGCGGGCGCTGCACAACGGACTGTCACTCTACAAGCGCAGAGCTGACGACAGCAGCCAGGTCATCGAGCACAGAGATGCCGGCCAGGACCTAAACATCCCCATCCTGAGGAGGGACACAATGAGGTGCATGGTGGGACGGGTGTACAGGCCATGCTGGGAAGTCTAGGACTGTTTGCTCTGCTCGTCAAGGCGCCAAAACAGAGGACAACTGCCAGTCTTTCCTGCCTCACACTGCCCCAGTTGTAACATATAATCCAAAAATCTATGTATCTATATTTCAACTATTGCAGATCTAAGAATTAAAATCATTGAATTCTGCCTTATATCTTGTGCATGTTTGGTATCTCTGTCTTACTTCTAAACTCTTACAATTAAATCTGAGATGTTGAGGGTCAGAGTTCTTCTTTCAGATCTGTTCATAAGTGATGGCATCGAAGAACTGGGGGGAAGGAAAAGCTATTGTTAACTATTTTACTTTTCTGTTTGTGTATGGATTAAATAAACAAGATACAACATGTTAATTAGTGAGTTTAGTGCTGGTAGGTTTATTGTTGAACTTTGGACAGAGCCTGGCTAGCTGTTTCCCTCTGCCTCCAGTGTTTATGCTAAGCTAAGCTAATCACCTCCAGGCTTCAGCTCAATACTTAACGCACAGACATGAAAGTGGTATTGATCTTCTCATCTAACTCTCGACAAGAAAGCAAATAAGAGTATTTCCCACAATGTTGGACTATTTCCTTAAGACTCAAAACTAGACACTAGAGGATGGCAGAAAGAGGAAGAGTGGATGCGAAACAAAAAAAACTTCTCCAAAACTTGTCATGAAATCATGAAGGTAGTGGGCAAATTTCAAAACACACAAAAGCAGGGTTCATTCAAAATGTTTCTAAATGTGTTCCTGCAGTAGCACTTCAAATAGCTGTAGCAGTTGCAGTAACAGGTTGGCTCAGGCTGTAGTTTGGCTTCTTCTGGAGGTATTGTAGGTCTGGCTCAACAAAAGCATCTGTGATGGGAGGAGTCGCCTTGATAAACCCTATGACTTCTGACTCTCAGCAGCTCCCCTTTCTTCTAAAATTACAGACAGATTTTCACATAAGAGTTTGTTACATCAGGTCCTGCATACTGGTAAATGACTGCCGTTTTACGTGTGTTGGTGGCCTTTTGCCTGCAGAACAAAGGCGGGCTCTTGGCAGAGTATTTCCAATCGTACAAAAGCTAATCTTCCATGAGAACTGAGGTGTGCATCGTAATAATGCCAGAGCATTAGGCTAAGTGATTTCCCAAGCTTTGCAGATGTGTCCTCCTGCACATCTGCTCTCAACTAGCAGAGGCAGTGTTTAATAGGAAATGGCCTTTCAATCAATCAGGATAGGAATCAAGCTTCCTGATGTTCGATAATCATCAATTACAGATGGTTTGGCTCATTATAGCTGCTGTGGCTCCTGCTTTGCCCAGTGCAGCTAATGAAGATCCACAGATTCAAACACAGATCTCTTTCTGCACAATTCTCTTTATCAATGAGGGTTTAAGAAACTGTTCATGTTGTATTTTTACCTCTACCAAGGAAGTTGTTTTTTCCAACCTGGTTATCTATTAGCAGGACATCTCAAAAAAGTGTCAACTGATTTTAATGAAATTTGGTGAAAAACTCTTACACATCATCTCTTTTTTGTCCCGTTTCTACCTTTTTGTCATTATTCATGACATTTGAGGTCCTTTTGTGGTCTCGACCAATAATGCTTATAATTCATTATTTCTTTGTGAGGTCGTTGTGACAGCAGAGAGGATAGATTAACCCTTAAGGTGCAGTAAGGCCCTGTTGGTGTAGAATGATGTTCTGTTTGTATGGGAGTTCATACATGTTCACACGGTAAATTAATTCAAAGTGTGTGCGGTCGTGCATGTATGTGTGGTCAAGTTGACTTGTGAATACTTGCAGCACCTTCCCTGCCAGGAATCACTGGTTAAAGGCTGGTTCTTGATTGTTGTCGGCCTGTCAAAGTGGCTCAGCCAAACAACTGCTGAACATTCTTGACAAAATACAGACTGAGAGCAGTGAGTCAGCAGAAAGGAGGATGTGTTTCTGGGAATGTCTGCACCTTTTTGGTATTTGGGAATAAGCTTCTGGTTGGAAAAACAATTAGGCTGAAGACGTGGGCAGATATCCAGCATGTGAAAAATGTAATGCCTACTCTGACAAAACGACTCGTGGAGTTTGGAAAACTGTGGTACTTTGTAAACTATAATAGACTATTTAATGACCTGTTTGACAACATGAGAACAGTTTTTGCAAAGTAAATCATTTAATTTTGATGAATATTAGATGACAGATTTTCATAATGGTTTTCCCTAAGAGGAGAACAGAATTTTTATTCACCTTGGGGACACAGATGATTTTTAGCCATGCTAATGACGTGGCTTTAGAGATGGTAATGCTGGTTGTTTGGTCTGTCAGTTCACCTCTTTTGTCCAGATGGAAATATCTCCACAGCTATTCAATGGATTGTCATATAATTTTGTACAGACATTCATGGTCCCCAGAGGATGAGCCCTACTGACTTTGGTGATCCCTGACTATTTCTCTAGCGCCACCAATCAGGTTGACATTTTTGGTTTTGAGTAAAAAGTCTCGACAACTATTGGATGTCAAGAAATTTTGCACAGACCTTCATGGTCCCCAGAGGGTGAATTGTAAAATCCTCTAAGCTTTCTTCTAGCATTACTAGCAGGTCAGAATTTCAATTTATCAGCCTCTGCTGTACTTTTTGTGTTAACAAATGTTAGCATGCTAACACGTTATAATAAGATGTTGAGCCCGGTATTATACCTGCTAAACATAAGCATGTTAACATTTTTGTTGTGAGTATGTTAGCATGACAATATTTCAACCTTAATTTAGTTTTCTTTACAATAACCACTACTGCCTCACAGAGCTGCTAGCATGGCTGTAGACTCTTAGTCTTGTTTTATTGTGGACAAATGGTTTCAGAATGTGGACTTTACTAACACTGATGAATCTTAAAGGGTAATTAATGAGTCATAACGTTGGGAAGATTTACTAATGTGGTGTAAGAATTTCCAACAGATACGAATACCTACCGCAGTGTGTACTTTCCTGTTTGACATCCATGCTCTACAAACACTTAGCCATAATGCTTCAAGACCTTGGCTTTAAACACAAAAGCGTTGCCCTTTAAAATTATGACAAATTACAATGAGAGCCTTTTGGCATTTAAATACCTAATAATAGTACGCAATTTTGATAAACGTTTTATGGGAAGGTGTTTTGTTTTACTGATAACTGTGGGGAGCAACATCTGGAAACTGTTAACAAGAGGCTGTGCAACTTTTTTTAATCAGTTGTTGGTTATATGTGGTTTTTAATTGAACTTACCATTAATGCTATCAGTCTGATGAATCTCAGATACTTCCCTGAGATGTTTCTCAAGAGTTTTTTATATGACAGTATAGAATAATTCACTATTGCCAAAATACCACATTTTAATCATTGAAAGACCAATAAAACTCTGGCCCTAAAGACCATTCTTAGTATATCACTCTGTAATAAAGTGTGGTATAATAATGGCAGTAGAAAAATGTGATAATATCTGTTTGTCCCAGGGTACAGGGTCCTCATTCTCAACCAATAGAGAAGGGGGACTACTGTATGTGTTGCATATTACTGTTGGTGAATACATACATTGCTTTACTACAGTTGTAGAAAAAATTAGATAACCACTTGCCTATAGTTAGTTCTTTTCCAGAATTAATGCTACTGTATCTGTAGAAAGAATAATATTATTTTTATGTTTGTTTTTTGTTTTTCTGAGTTCAAACAACCACAGTTAAACTGATGAAGGTAAATGTGACGTTAAACCGCTACCCCTTTATCAAGGACATTCATTCTTGGTGATTTCCCATTAAGTTTTTGTATTACACCTCACAATAAACACTTGGCCCAACACTGCTACAGTTAATCGAGAGATTAAAAGGCACTTTGTAGCCTCTGCAGGGAGGCTTTGGGCTTGCTTGCCTTGCCTGTCGTTTCTTCCGGAAGAATAGCACTATTAATAGTTGAGGAACAGCAGGAGAAAGGTTAGCTATCCATTGAAACTGTCTTGGACTTCATTATCAAAGGGTGGAAAGCGCAGCTTGGCTGTCTGCTTAATGCTACACGCTACTCAGTCCCCTTCTCCCCTGAACAATTCCATTTAGGACGATAAGGCTCCTAAGAAGCCTCTGGACAGTTGAACTCAGTGAATGTGGATTTAATGAGTGTGATACTTCTTGAGAAGGGATTTAAAAGAAAGAATTACAGTATTTTTGGAGGACAATAAATGCACAGAAAATTACAATCAGACATACTATCAATGTAGAGTCAATTTTCATTCATGGTGCAGCTGTAACACAAGGTACAGGGCAGGATAAACATTGTACTGTAGATGCACTCATCGTGTCATTAATGCATCAGACGTTAAATAAATGATGATAATTTCACATGTTATCGAATGTGAGAAAGTCATCATTTATTGCAAGCATGGTTACAGTAAGGTAATGTATATTCAGTTACAAAAGACAAATTAGAGTGTTATCAGCATGTTATGACTTGATGAAACCCAGAACATTTTCCATGGCTTACCATAACAAGACGCTGAATGGAGAATGGATGTTGTCCACTGTCTCTCTGGCTGGTATACACTGATGTTCATCTCACAAACACTAGTCCAGACACCTAAATAGAAGCAACAGTGCCTGCCTGTAGGCAAAGGGTTGAGTTTAAAGCCACATGGACACAGTATGTGCGAAGTCCTTTTATTTTTATTACAAACTGTATTTTATATTCATAACAATATAAGTTGGGTGTTATTAAGCTATTAAATGTAGTATGGGTCAAAGGACTGACATGGTGTAAGCTTTGAAGGACTGAAGAAAGACTTCAGCATTTGCATATGTTCTGTTATGTTATTATAGCTATGCCTTTTCTTGATTTATTATATGCTTTTGTATCATCGCAACATCATTGCATCATTGTGATACTGTATTTTTATATTTCACATTATTTTATTTTTGGTATATTTACAGTACAGATGGAAAAAAGTATTTTATTGTTATTATTTTTGTTATTTTTTTATTTTGTGTTTGTCTCTGTATTACTTTTAAGATTTTACTATTGTTATTTGCATATGTGTTATTTTAAAAGTTATAGAGCTCTCAAAGTCTTGAAAAATGATTTTCCTTATCTTGTGCACACAACTGATTAGATTCATATCTTGTGCACACAGGATAATTTATAATAAATAAATCATCTTTTGGGACTTTAGGGGCCCCATAGAAAACAACAGAAAAAATGAGAAAAGAAAAATGTGCAAAGAGAAGAAAAATAAACATATATACAAACAACTGTATACAAATAAAGTCCTGCAAAGTGGAAGCTAGTGGGTCAAACAATTGTTTGTCTTGTCTTGCTTTGATCTGTAGCACCTTTTGAATCTTGATCAGTTCCTGATGTGGCTCGGTTCCAAAGCAGAATTAGTGATATTTTACCATTTCAGAGGAGAGCAGGGATGGTTTTAACATGCTAATGTTTTGGACAGAGAGACTACTCAAGCTGTGGCAGCGAAGGCCTGCAGTTGTCTGAAAGGGTTGAAACAGCTGACGCAGTGTAAGGAGGTGAACACACGAAGGCTAATTATAGCAGGAAAGGAGTCATCTGTGTACGGTTTCTGCACATTTTTGTTTGTTCAACAGTGCTCGTTTTGCACAGTTTACAACAAATGGCCTTCACCCTCAATGGGGTACCTTGGGGGGGAAAAGAACATCTGGAACCCATTTTTGGCCATTTATTCTGTCTGGGCTGTCAAGATAAAAATCGGGGCATTGTTTTACCAAATTGCAACTAAAGTATTTTTTATTTATGTATGCCCCTGAGATATTCTGCCTAGCTTACTTTGCTGAATTGAATAAAACTGTATGCTACATCTCATGCTGGATGTGCCAGGAGCAGTTCCTAAAGCATTAATATATTTACAGTTAAGCTGCTAATCTTGATCACATATATAAAACTGTGTGATTTTTGACAACAAGGATGCAGAAATTAAAGCTCACGTGAAATGGTATAATTAGGGATTTGGGGTTGGGACGTTAAACCAATCAATTATGGAGAGGCAGTTTGATTATCTAGTTGTTATGGCAACAGAGAAACAGAGTAACATGGGCATCCCATCTTAGCACAGGCGCTTGCTTGGGTCACTGCACCGGCATCTGTACAGCCACACAATTGTACATTTCCACACCACTAGTTCCATCAGTACAACAACAGCTTCTCCTTTCCTAAACTGAAAACTTCCTGCATCTGTTTCAGATTAAAAGCCTACCAGTTACAGGTTATTTTAAAAGGCAGATGCACCTGAATCTGCACCATCAAGCTTAAAGATTTTGTGTGATGAGGCAAATGGTGCTAAATCTAGGCAAAATTTGGCCCAAAAAGTTAACGCTTGAAAAATGCAGCAGGTCACAGTGGAGAACTGTGGCTATTGTAGTGTTTTTTCCTCTGCCACACTTTATTGATCCCTGTGGAGGAAATACACTTCCTCCCTCCATGGAGGGTGGGAGCACAGAGGACAGGGGGTCAGTCAGGCCACAGAGACTCCAGAGTGAGAGGGGTTCAGCTATTAGGCTGAGGATTGTAATGCAGCAAAAACACTTGGGGCAAACAGGAAGTGATTTGTGGAACATATGTTGCAGGTCTCCAGGTCTGATTTTAGTGAGGTTCTACACCTCTACATGAACAAAACTGTCTGCTAAATAAATGTCAGCCTTTATTTATACTCGAGGGATCACTGAGGGGCGACCCTCATTTACAATGACATCAAGTCAATTACAAAAGCAAAGACATGGAAAAACAATAACAAAGAGATAACAGAAAAAATACCACAGTTAGCTGATAAAAAAGTCATTACAACTTTCATATTAGGGAAGATAATTTGATACATAAATTAAGATAATAAAAACAAAAAACAATTACAAGTAGAGGTTGGGAGGTTTAAGATCAAATTTCTAAAATGTCCAAAAGGTTTAAGTGTATTGATTTTAAGGAGATGCTGTATTTAGTTTCATGAGTCAGGTGCACTGCAACTAAAAACAGTCTTTCCAAGTTCAGACCAAACTGGTGGAACATGAAGCACAAGCCAGTCAGTAGAGCGGGTCTGATAAAGCCCCTCTGAGTGACGAGGCAATTCTGAAGGGTAATGTAATAGTCCAGTAAGGGCTTTATAGATAAAAAAGATACCAGTATCCCGTCCAACCCTTTCATATAAAACACAATGATGAGTACCATAGACATCACCGGTAATAAATCTCAAGCCATAGTGACAGAGTTGTACAGTAATGTAATGTAAAATCCAGTTTATTCAGTGTTTATAATAACAATAATAGGGTTTATTTATTCAGCATTCATCAAAATCAACAATTACAGGCATTAGGCAATACAATAATTCAAGTAAAAACAGTGGAAAAATAATAGATCAAAATTTTAAGGACAAAATAAAAAACCAAATACACATACAGTGGGTACGGAAAGTATTCAGACCCCTTTAAATTTTTCACTCTTCATTGCAGCCATTTGCTAAAATTGAAAAAGTTCATTTTATTTCTCATTAATGTACACTCAGCACCCCATCTTGACAGAAAAAAACAGAAATGTAGAAATGTTTGCAAATTTATTAAAAAAGAAAAACTGAAATATCGCATGGTCATAAGTATTCAGACCCTTTGCTGTGACACTCATATTTAACTCACATGCTGTCCATTTCTTCTGATCCTCCTTGAGATGGTTCTACTCCTTCATTGGAGTCCAGCTGTGTTTAATTAAACTGATTGGACTTGATTAGGAAAGGCACACACCTGTCTATATAAGACCTTACAGCTCACAGTGCATGTCAGAGCAAATGAGAATCATGAGGTTGAAGGAACTGCCCAAGGAGCTTAGAGACAGAATTGTGGCAAGGCACAGATCTGGCCAAGGTTACAAAAGAATTTCTGCAGCACTCAAGGTTCCTAAGAGCACAGTGGCCTCCATAATCCTTAAATGGAAGAAGTTTGGGCCGTCCAGCCAAACTGAGCAATCGTGGGAGAAGAGCCTTGGTGAGAGGGGTAAAGAAGAACCCAAAGATCACTGTGGCTGAGCTCCAGAGATGCAGTGGGGAGATGGGAGAAAGTTCCACAAAGTCAACTATCACTGCAGCCCTCCACCAGTCGGGGCTTTATGGCAGAGTGGCCCGACAGAAGCCTCTCCTCAGTGCAAGACATATGAAAGCCTGCATAGAGTTTGCCAAAAAACACATGAAGGACTCCCAGACTATGAGAAATAAGATTCTCTGGTCTGATGAGACCAAGATTGAACTTTTTGGCGTTAATTCTAAGCTGTATGTGTGGAGACAACCAGGCACTGCTTATCACCTGCCCAATACAATCCCAACAGTGAAACATGGTGGTGGCAGCATCATGCTATGGGGGTGTTTTTCAGCTGCAGGGACAGGACGGCTGGTTGCAATTGAAGGAAAGATGAATGCGGCCAAGTACAGAGATATCCTGGAAGAAAACCTCTTCCAGAGTGCTCAGGACCTCAGACTGGGCCGAAGGTTCACCTTCCAACAAGACAATGACCCTAAGCACACAGCTAAAATAACAAAGGAGTGGCTTCGGAACAACTCTGTGACCATTCTTGACTGGCCCAGCCAGAGCCCTGACCTAAACCCAATTGAGCATCTCTGGAGAGACCTGAAAATGGCTGTCCACCAACGTTCACCATCCAACCTGACGGAACTGGAGAGGATCTGCAAGGAAGAATGGCAGAGGATCCCCAAATCCAGGTGTGAAAAACTTGTTGCATCATTCCCAAGAAGACTCATGGCTGTACTAGCTCAAAAGGGTGCTTCTACTCAATACTGAGCAAAGGGTCTGAATACTTATGACCATGTGATATTTCAGTTTTTCTTTTTTAATAAATTTGCAAAAATTTCTACATTTCTGTTTTTTTCTGTCAAGATGGGGTGCTGAGTGTACATTAATGAGAAATAAAATGAACTTTTTCGATTTTAGCAAATGGCTGCAATGAAACAAAGAGTGAAAAATTTAAAGGGGTCTGAATACTTTCCGTACCCACTGTATATGTACACGTACATCTAACATATACAGTGCATATATACATACACAGAGACATACAAGTACTCACACAACCTCACACTCGTGGCATACTCCTTATCAAGACTATCAGGTCTGTAACATTCATTATTAATGGTTGAAATTGTGTAACAATAAACGTCTTTAGCGCTTAATCATGCACAAGGTAGTACACAGTACATTAAGAAATACAATCAATTTATCTATGCTTCTGCTACCATTATGATTGTAACTTTTTTTCTTTACAAAGGACATGTTAGACTATATTTATACAATATAGTTCATATAAAAATGCTTTCATAGCTAGTTTTATATATACAGTATATACTATATAAAAGGAATATACTGGCATTCATATTTCACATTGAGTTATTCTTTATTGACAGAAATATTTTTTTTGCAAAGGTGAACATCTGCTCTACCATCTGTCTCAAGCCATAAACATTGTTTTTAATCTCTAGATTTACATTTTACATTTATTATATATTTATAATAAATATATATAAAATATAAATATATTTATCATATATTATGGAGGTTGTACAAGCTGACATCTTCCTGGAGAGACCAGCTAATGACTCTGTATGTGCTACTTATGTATGACAGAAGGACACTCAGTTGAGTCAGTTCAATCAGGCTTTCCTCCACTTCACCCTGTCTCACTTCACACACAGTGGGGTTGACATTCAGAAGCCTGCCACAGAAGTAACGGTTGCATTTTTATTGTGGATTACTTCAATCTGAATTTCCATTAGACTCTAATGGCAGTCTGACAGCACCAGACTGATGGAAACTACCAGTTGTGAGGAGGATAGTGTGTAATCTCCACAGTCTTTGTCAGCGGTCCGTCCGTCAAAACGTTTATGTTTCTTGTTAAGAAGTGGACATGTGAATTAGACTCACTGATTTATGAGGTGAGGTGGGGCGCATGTGCAGGTATATGGTATATACTCATGTGTTCATCTTGATTTTAGCCTTTAAAAGGATAGTCCGATGCTTATTCGCTTTCTTTCCAAGAGATGAGAAGATTGATAAAAGTCTCATGTGTGTTAAATACAGACCTGAAGTCAGGACGTGGTTCCAGCACATAACTTTATGTAACTTTATTTAGCATTTTAACATTTCTGTAGATGGCGCTCTCCACTCCACCACCAAAAATGCATTCATAGCTAGTTTTATATATATATACTATATAAGAGGCATATACTGGCATTAATATTTCACAGTGAGTTATTCTTTATTCGCAGAATTGTTTTTGTGAACATCTGCTCTACCATCTGTCTCAAGCCATGAACATTGTTTTTAATCTCTAGATTTATTGCATTAAGTGCAGTGACAATGACTGGCTCGATGTGAACGAAACCTGATATTGAAATCTAATTTGGTCCATCTCAATTCTTTGTTCCTTAATACGATCAGTCTGATAGTTTGGTCAACCAGTTACATGGCATCTGGCGCCAAAGGGCTCTCTGATGTCCAGTGCTAATTAAATTCCTCTCAGTCAGTTTAAATAATCAGTGTAACAGCTCAACATGTTTGAGCCCGACTAGCTGTTTGTCACCAGAGGCCGAAGGCATCAGATAATATGTCATGATGGTCTTAGAGAATTACAGCTGCAGCAAGATATGCTTGAATGCTCGATTTTTCAGGAATCTATCCAGTTTTAAATGGACTGCACTTACAGAGGCAGCTCTTTTCTACAAGGACAAAGTGCTTCACCATGTCTCTCATTCACACACGCTCACACACCAATGGCACCTCCACCGCTACGCATGGCACTGTCCTGGCATTCAGGAGCAATTTGGGGTTCAGCACATTTACAAACAAATCTTTAACATTGAATCCCCATTTTCTCTGAACGGATCAACAGCTTTTAACAGTGGAGCTTAAAAAAACTTCAATGCCACAGAAACAGTCATAAAGTGATAACAAATACTTGGCATCTGAATTATTATCCTTATAAAGAGTGCTTGTACAAGGTGAACTGAACATAACAGCTTGGACCAGCAACAGACTGAACGCACTACTCAAGTAAAGACAGTCAGAATCAGTGCTGATTTTATCACTGTACTGTTGTACGCACTGAGGTGAACTTGAACAGGGATTTAATTGCTTAGAAAAAAAGTGAACAAACAACATAGTCACTGGCCATGAAACTTTTAACTCAACAATTTATTAATCAGCAAAGTAATTAATGATCTCCACATACAGTATAGCTCAGTATTATACTTAAGAACACTTTGACATGTGGCCAAGAGGAGCCGGGGATTAAACCATTAACTCTACCATCGATGGACAACATGCGCTACCTCCTAAGCCACAACTGCTCAAGGCTGAAATTAAAGCATTCATTAAATTGTATGGTACACCATACAAACCTTCAGTTAAAATTTTGGAAAACAAAAAAATGAAGGCAAAAGCCTAGCTTAGCCTTAGCCTAACCCTCAACCCTAAAACTAGCTCCTTTTTTATTTTCACACCTGCCTCCTACCTAGTATGTACATGCCACTATAGCAAACCTTACATTATTTTTAATCCTTATTGACTTCTTTATTATTGCTTCTTTATTAAGTGGTATCATGGTTGCATGTCCAGCACCACCCATCCAATATTTCCAGAAGTTCAAGATTCAAGAAGAACCTGAAATTCTTCTTTTAAAGGACTGTAGAATGGCCTGTTTGCTAGTTTATTTTTATTTATTTCTTTTTTTGAGCCGCACTAGTCGTACGTCTCTAGGGACGGCAATGTGAATCAGTCTGTCCATCACTTTGGTCCAGGCAGAAATATCTGGACAACTAGCGGATGGATTGTCATGGAATTTTGTACATATATTCATGGTACCCAGAGGATGAATCCTAATGACTCTGGTTATTCCCTGATTTTTCATCTAGTGCCATCATCATTGTCCGATACTTTGGTTTATGACCAAATACCTGCAAAAGTAATTACATTCCCATCAGCTTCAGCTGTACTTTGTGTTTAGTGTTAATTAGCAAATATTAGCATGCTAAGACGCTAAACTAAAATGGTGAACATGGTAAAGATTACACCTGCAAAACATCAGCATTGCCATTGTGACCATGTTATACGTTAGCATTTAGCTTTAAGCATCGCTATGATTAAGCACAGCCTCACAGAGCTGCTAGCTTTGCTGTAGACTAAGAGTACCAGTTGCTATATGAAACTCACTCCTTATTGAAAGTTCTTGCCTAATTTGTAGCCTGAACTGGAATCAGATAGGACTTTGGGCTTGGGTCATTTTTAACAGTTAAGACATTAGCTCATTCACTGTGGCAGCCAGAGACTCTGGTAACATTCCTGACCTGTTTCACATTGTGCTATGATTTATTCGTTCTGTATCAAGCACTAAATTCACACACAGATCTTACATATGTGATGCTTGACCCCATACTCAGAGGCCTCTGACCTCCAGGGGCCTCACCCTTTGATGAATACCCCCATAGTCAGAAGCCCCTGGACACTGGCCTTGTTGGCCCAGTCCTCCAGCCATCCTCCATCCTTGCTTGAATAACCCACAGATATCAGAGCAGTGACACACCAGATGTTTACGTGCGTATGTATGTATGTTTCCAGGCTTCATGAAGCCCTTTGCCCAAAGGGACAAGAGACAGATAGAGTTATGGGGAGACAGAGAGAGAAAGAAAGATGACTCTTGGCAATAGAGTTACTTTCTTCTCTCTTGACTTTGTTGCTGACTGTGTTCCACCGTCTTTTAGTGTTTTTGCTGCATGTTCTACGAGCTGAACTTCCCAGAAGTGAGACAGAAGCAGACCAGCAGGAGAGCGGAAATACCTCACACTACATTGAAAACACACATGGCTTATTTCATGCGCTTTTAAATTTTGATTAGCAGCACGGTATTGTCTGTATTTTGACATTATTGTCCAAGTGAAATGTCCATTCTTTTTTCTTTCATTTTCATAGCTTCTCACAAGTAGGAGTGCAGTGGGAATACATTTGAAGTCAAATGGTATATATTATGGAGGTTATTATATAGCAGTAACTCGATACAAGCTGACATCTTCCTGGAGAGACCAGCTAATGACTCTGTATGTGCTACTTATGTATGACAGAAGGACACTCAGTTGAGTCAGTTCAATCAGGCTTTCCTCCACTTCACCCTGTCTCACTTCACACACAGTGGGGTTGACATTCAGAAGCCTGCCACATAAGTAACGGTTGCATTTTTATTGTGGATTACTTCAATCTGAATTTCCATTAGACTCTAATGGCAGTCTGACAGCACCAGACTGATGGAAACTACCAGTTGTGAGGAGGATAGTGTGTAATCTCCACAGTCTTTGTCAGCGGTCCGTCCGTCAAAACGTTTATGTTTCTTGTTAAGAAGTGGACATGTGAATTAGACTCACTGATTTATGAGGTGAGGTGGGGCGCATGTGCAGGTATATGGTATATACTCATGTGTCCATCTTGATTTTAGCCTTTAAAAGGATAGTCCAATGCTTATTCGCTTTCTTTCCAAGAGATGAGAAGATTGATAAAAGTCTCATGTGTGTTAAATACAGACCTGAAGTCAGGACGTGGTTCCAGCACATAACTTTATGTAACTTTATTTAGCATTTTAACACTTCTGTATGTTTTACGTATTGAACAAACAAAATACAACATGTTAATTAGTGAGCTTTAGAGGTGTTGGTTGTTGTATGTTTGAACTTTGGACAGAGCCAGAGTATGCTAAGCTATGCTAAGCTAGCTTTATGCTAAGCTAGCTAGCCATGTCCTGACTGCAGCTTTGTAGTCAACACATTTACATGAGTGTGATATCTTCTCATTTTACCATCAGAGAGAAAGTGTACAACTGGTAAACTGGTATGTAAAAATGCCAACTGTTTACTGAATGCACAGCCCATACAGTTATATTTAATGTACTGTAAAACATTCAAGTAAGTATGAAAAGGATGAATGCTACAGTCTTCACAGTCACAGAATCTCTACGTAGATTTTGGAGCGATGTGTTAGATGGCGCTCTCCACCACCATCATCAAACACCAAATGAAGGATTATGTTTGGGAAGAATGGCGTCAAGGGCGTAAATATAGACAGGGCAGGCAGTGTGGTTGCACTGGGGCCCCTGGGGTTGGGGGGCCCCCCAACAATGTGTTGGTAGAAAACGGGCCCTTGTGAGTCAGAAATACACCTGTTTTCAAAGAAGAACTCAAATTAAATATGGTGCCATTTGCTATAAATGTCCTCGAAAAGGCAAACCCATCTCCATCATGTTCAATCTATAACAAAATGATATGCTTATTCTAATTCCAATACAATAGCCCAACTCATTCGACTGTACAATCCAACACACTGTTGGTAAAATATATATACGCAGGCTGGTGTGTGTGCTTCATAACTAGTAACTAGCGTTCACTGGGGCCCATCGTAGCTACCTTATGCCACTGAATGGAGTTCATCCCTCCAGTAGAGTTCAAAGACAATTAGTACTGAAGCAGTTCTGAAGGCTCATGAGGGAACAACACCTTGCTCCAACCCTTGTTGGTTATGTTCGGTTTTATATTTCTGTGTCACCCATCTGTACTTTTATAGCTTTAGTATATAGTATTGTATTGAAGCCTCTCCTTCTTGTCAAATATGTCTCTCCAATTTTCAGCTACTTCTGTTCTCCGTTAGCTGTCATCAGTCATTATGAACCGTGGTTACATAAGCTTGTATTCACAGACACACACACAGTATTCACAGTGTTCCCTCTTGACCAACAGGGTCTGCTGGTGAAGTGACCTGCGGAGGCAGAGCACTCGTCTCCTCAGACAGACTCTTCCGGCAGAGCTGTGGTCCTCCACAGCTGACTCCATCATTCAGTCCCAGGTGCCCTTGTCTGGCTCCATGGGGCCGGGTGACATCATCGTCACCCCCCTCTCCCCTCTTCCCCTGCTGTCTCTAATGGAGGCCCGGAGCTGGTGAAGGGGCCTTGTGAATAATTTAGGAGCTTTGGTGCACTTATAACCTGGCCTGCAAGGCTAGCCGGGACATTCGCCCTAAGTGCATTAGTATAATAGTCAGGGAGGAAACTAGCCTTTATTGACTAATATAATCAATAACTGTGCTTCTGTTCGCTGTTGAGTCCCTGGAGGTTGCTGTGTGTGTGTGGGATGATGGACCAAACTACCAGAAAACACTCATGAGAACGACAAAAAAGTACCCTCGCATAATTACACTTTGGGGAAAATTGGTTCATCCCTGATTCTCTCCGAGATGATGAGCAGATGTTGTCAGTCTGAATAATTGGAGCAATTTTATTCACTCATTCATTTCTTGGCATTATTGAGTGAGGAGCCATCTGCAACAATCAGAAACATAATTTCCCCCATGGCAAAGCAAAGAAGCTCCACAGACTACATGCATTATGTGTCTGAGGCGACCAATCTTAACAAGAAGAGAGCTCTATAATCAAGTAAATTCAACATCGTTTTAGACAGGAGAGTGAAGTGACAAATGGCCTAATTATCTGAGGCTTCTTGAGTAGGGTGAGAGTCCTCGAAATATTCATTCAGAGGAGGAGGAGCTCACCTTCATGAGGTGAAAGCTGAAGGGGAAAAAACGACTCCATTTAATTTACCAAAGTGCTTACTCAGCACTGTACACAGAGAGCACCCTGTTGCTAACATTGTTACAAATAAGCAACACAAAAATGAGCGTGTTTGCGCCGATACATATTTGATTTGGTGACAGCCAGACAAGTGTTATGGTGGAACTTTGTGTAATATATGTTCATTAAATATACTTCCATTCACAAATCAGCCTGAGAAGCAGTCCAGTTTTCCATATAATTAAGCCCTTAATATGAATAATGTGGATACGGATTTCCTTTTCTCTTCTAATGATGGTGTATTATGATGTTGTCAGGCCAGATGATATATGTTCCGGTATGTGTTTATGTTGGTTTGAGGATGTACAGGTTTGATTTTTGGCTTTTGTATGATTTGTGCTGTTGTAGTTTGTTTCTGGTATGTCCATTCATGTTAGGTTAGAAACTTTACTGTCCACGATGTCACAATGTCTATTGTTGTTGCTGTTTGTTTGTTTGTTTGTGCTGAGTTTCTGTCTCTTTAAAAAAACTATGTGGCTGCTTAGGGTGCCTCAGACACTAGAGGGGTGTACTACAAAGTGAGATTAATGGGTTAGCAAGGTATGTTGAGCCTAAAGCCAGAGTTTTCAATGTCACAAAGGTGGCTCTCTTTTAACCTGGCTAGATCGCCATGGTAACTTGTGCTGCACACCTAACCTGCTCCGGAGGAGGTTATATTCAGAGTTTCGGATTTAAATCGGCTATAAAACGTTGTGTTTAGAGTCCAAAGTGATCCATCTGGCTTTTCCGGACGATATTCTCAGCTGAGGGAATACGTTACAGGTGCTAGTTGAGCCGTACTTTAGTAATGCTGGTGATGCAGAAAATCTGAGCAAGAATACTGTATGCTGCGCTATTCGCAAGGTTGTTCTTCTCTCACTGAACCACTGAATATGTTTACTGTGTTCCCTTCAGGTAATGTTAACACTTTAAAGTTTACACAGCACATCATCCACACACTAAAAGAATGATGGAGGCACAGCAACAACATACCACTTTGCATTATGTTTTTATGCTTGCTCCTGATTTGCTGCCGAGTCCGTTTTACACTACTGGTACCGCAGCTAATACAACACCGATTAGAAAACTGATTAGTCTATTGGTATTCATCACAGATAACATTGAATCAATAAAATTGATTTCACTTTGATTTGGCCAAAACCTAAAGTGATTTCCATGTATCCTTCATTGTGGGACATTGTCAGACCTGAATGCAATTCTTGAGTATAATGTTTAAATACGCTGCATCAAGTTTAAAGTTTAAGAGCTCTACAATGTGCAGTTGTCACGTTAGAAATAAATGGGAGGCACTGAGAGTGCACTGAGTGGTGAAATAAATATATAAATCACTTACAAATTTACACGATTAGCAATTTTCTGCCAGCATTCCTCTCTTGCCTTATTTGCAGCAACAGTGTTGCTTTTTTGTCGTAATAATTCTTTTATATTATTACTTTGTATTGAAACTTTTTGAGTGAATGAAAAAAATCCTAAAAAATGTTTTTTTTTTTTTTTTTATCATGCACAGATTTCTAAGTGTGCCCATGGATTCAGGCCTGGTTGGTTCGTATAAGAAGCAGTGGAGGTGCCAAGGCCAGTCTCTGTCAGTCTCTGTGTTGCATGCAGACAACAAAGGAGATGGCCAAGTGACCCCAGAGGTTGATTTACAATGTGTCAGCAGGAGCAGAAGTAGATCCACTCCCCTCCTCCCAGCACACTGAGGATTTATCACAGCTCAGAGGTGACGTTTGCCAGGCAGCCTGACTCACCAAACAGGTCAGATTACAACGTACTGTAGGCCTTCGTACCAGGAGACATCTCGGAATACCAGCCACACTGGGTGCTTACATTACTTTAAAATGAAAGAAAAAAATGGCGACATTACTACTTTATGTGGAAAAGAAAATCTAACATTTCACAACATCCATCAAGGCAGTTTTTTTTTTGTGTGTGTAGAATGATTGTTTTTCAGGATTTTATGACAAAAATGTTTAAAAAATAAACATTCAAAATCAACAACAAACAAAGCAAACCTTAAAAACTACAGCACTGCAAATTTACATGGCTCATAAAGCAGCCCATTGTCATTTCAGAATGGAATAATGTACTAACAAAACTCCAATCACGGCACCAAGCACCAGATTCACGGGCAGTCTTGTTCTCATTATTACTGATCTCGTAAATCAAAACACAAACACTGGCCCAGTTCCCTCTAAGTAAAACAGTGTGATATAACCTCTGATAGTTACGGTGCGTGACAACATTAAGTTAATAGCCCTTTAGTGATTATTATGTTGCACAGTGATGTTAGATTAAAATACAGGGAACCGTTTGACAAGTACAAACTATTGGTGCTTCAGTCAGCATGGTGTAATGTGCTGTACGTGACCGCCGGTGAGGAAGTTAGTAAGCTGCATTTCTGGAGCCAGATTGGAACAATTTAAAGACAAGATGAAGACTGCTGGTTGACAAAGCCTCGTATTAGCTTCAGCTGAACCTTATAAAAGGAGCCTAAAAATGTTGACTAAATTTCCTTTTCCTGTCACCTCATTTGTTAGGTTATTTCACTCACGCTTATCGCCATTATTATGGCTGTTATGGGGGCTAGGGGTGGACAAAACACAACACTTGAACATCATAGGAATTAGCTACAATTAACAATTCTGCTGTTTTTCCTTTTTTTGTTGTTGCAATTTTCAACTTTTTCCCCCAAGAAGGACTGGTTACAAAATCCTCCACTCAAAAATCCATAATTATTTCCCCACACACCCAAAAAAACTGCCAACCAGAAGAAAAACTACTAACCAAACGTACCCCGAGTCAAAGCTAGAAAAGACATCCTCCCCAAGTCCCCAGCAGCCACGGAGGCAGATTACTGAGATTTACCAACAGGTGTTAATTTACAGTGTGTTTTAAAATAGATGGAGCTGAGAACTGACTTCAGGGTGAGCAAAGGCCAAAACAACAAACAAACAAATCTAACTAGGAAGGTATAAGAAATACAACTAACTAAAACAAAGAAACCACGTTACAATAACTTACCTCCCTAACTAAAATAAACAGGAGAAAACAAGATCAACAGAAGAGGCAGCCCACCCCTACAAACAACCTGGGGAACAAAAAACACTGTTGCAACAGAGACAAGTGTGGCTGGTTGGCAGGAGAGAGAGATGAGTTCTGCCCTATGCACCACCGCTGCCATCTTGGCTCTTTATACATAAAGTCGAGTGGCATCAGAAAGGAGCCAATCACCTGCAGGTACACGTAGCCGGTGGAGTGGACCAATCACCTTCGCAGGCTGATACACACCTTTTTGCATACATTCCCACTCGCACACCTGTCACACATCATGCCATAGCATTTTCACTAATGAGAGAAACAGAACACATCAAAGTACGACCATGGTTGTAACAGTGGCGATTTCTCTGTTGCTATTTTTCATGGATGTAGCCATGGATGGATAAAGAGAAGTGGATACAGTGTTGCAGGCGTGGCCCCGTTCATTCCTATGAAAGTTTCTCAGTGGTGCATGAAGCCAAAAAAAGTTTGACTTCTGGGTATAAAATTACCTGGATGTGACCCATGGAGCAAGCACACTAGTGTTCCTTTAACCCCACCTCCCAACCACTCGGCCTCGCTCACATGAACAACAGTGGATTCTTTTAGGGCATAATGATTTAAATAAGGGGTATTTAAGTGTTCGTACTGGGAAGTTGTAATTACACGGTTTGGCCAATATGTCAAATTGGTCTCAAAGCCCGACACAGTTCCTGGGGTCTTGAATGTAGCCAGAGCCATATAGCTACCTAGCTATGTAGGAAGAAGACATCCCCATTCTTAATCCCGCCTACAGAGCTCTGATTGGTCAATAGTTTCTCTAACCAGTCTGGAACCAGCCTACAAAAATGCCCTCATTACATCAGAAGTGGGTTATACTAATGCATTATTTGGTACAGAAACACTCTTTAACAAGCTGATAGATGCTGATAGCTGATTGATAGCTGACCTCACTACCTCCTATCTAGCATTATAGTTTTTCCCTACTTAAACTATGCCTGCCTTTAAAAGCTTTGGCTGGTTTCTTCCTGTGAGAAACTACAAGTCTACTGGCACCTTAAAATCATTGGACCAAACCTATTAATCCCCAGAATTTGGGTAGTGAAGGCCAGTGGAAAAATCTCAGTTGGGGAAGTGAACAACCAACAGTCCTCGCATCCCTGCAACCACACTGTACTCTGAACTGGTCCAGTGGAGCTGCTCAGTGGCCAAAAATAACCTCTGAGAGCTTAAACAAGATAATAACTTCTTTTTGTCTCCCCAAAACAACATCTCTTGCCAAAGCATGCATGTAATAAAATTTTGGATTTCTACCGTGACATTTTTTTTTTTAATAACTTGACTTCATTTCTGTGTTTGTGTATCCAGGCTGTTGTTTATGATGTGTACAGTACATAAATGGTTGTCATAGGACTTTTCCCCCTATGTGTTGAAAGTTACATGGATCAATCCTGTCTTGAAATGTTCTTTTTAACCACTATAAAAATTGATGTTTGAGACTTCATCCAGAGACAAGGATCATTTCTGTTTATTACAACTTTGGTCTTATTTCCATTTCTTTGTCCTCTTAGTAGCTGTTCTGGAGCTGTCAATCACATCACATGATCTTCATCAGCCAATGGAGTTTGCCCAGATGTCCTGGAATTGTAGATGTTTACATTTTCATTGTTACTCTTAGCAGTTTGAAGACTTCTCATCCGTGCTGGCTATTATCTGCTGTTGAAGCTCATTTGAAATGACAGAAAGCTCCGGAACAGCTACTAAATGGGTGATTTTTTTTGTCAAATGATTTACAGAGGACAGAACACATAATAGGAACAAAAATACATATTCTATAATGCATAATTTCAATTCACAATTGCCATTGATTGTTCTTCAATCCTTCTTTGATATCAGCATCAAAATGTAAAAGTACTCTCACAATGCAGTGTCTTTGGAAAGAAAACACACCACTCTCCTGTCTGCAACGATTAAACAAACATGTAAGTGCAACCTTAATCGCAAGGAGAAGATGACTTCCTGCTCGCCGTTCAAACCGAACACGGAGAGGTTTAGGTGGTCTGGAGAAAATCCTACTTACACCTGGCTCAAACACTCCACTGTTCAGGCCACAATGGGAGCCTTTCTTTCCTTCATGTGACATTGAGCGTCCAAGGTCAGTAAAGTTCAGGAAGCACATGATTTTTATTTGAAAATCTATAAATTGTGAAAATGAATGCCCCTGTGTTTATTTGTGCTTCACTCCACTCTCAAGCCCAGAGGCCTCATTCTGCCTGCCAGCTGCCAACCTATTAACACCCCACAGAAACCCTAACAGTGCTGCCACGGGCCGGCTGTTTGTTTGACTTTGTCATATTGAATTGAGACACGCAGACTTGTTGGACGGGAGGTGAGAATGGGCATTGACTCATTTTGAAGGGTGCACTTGTTAAATCTCTGGCCATCTTGGACGATGTTTAGACTGGGAAGGAGTTCCAAACTTTTGACTCTGGTCTTGGACGATCCGCCTGTGGGTGAGATCTGTATTGCTGAAATACTGAGAGGTCTGAAGCCAAGCTTTGCGTTCTTTCTGGACCTCAGTGCTGACTCGCAAATTCATTTAATGGGTAGAGCTTGAGTAAACATGGAAAAGGACAGAAGCATTTGGGCTGTAAGGACACTGAAATGTGCATGAATACATAAACGTTCTCAAATTGTTGTCACAGAATGTGTGTTAAAAGTCACTGGAGATCTTGTAAGGCCATCAAGTCTGTGTGATTGTACATTGTTGTTGTTTAAGTGGTCGGTTCACCCAACATATTTTATCATTCAATTGTTGTGGTATCTAGCCATGAAGATAGTTTTGGTTATATTCGCATACATAAGTTTTGAGATATCCGCCTCTGATGGAACTGTAAACCAATACAATGGAGGTGAATGGAACTCCATTAAATCACTGAAACAATGTCCCAATTACTCTCGATAATCCACAAACCTCCTTATGAGCAGTTTTCACTGGAACTACTTTCTACCAAAGAAGTAGTCCCTATGAAAACTGAGTGAACTGATGGAACACTGGAGGCAGACCAGAACCGGTCACAGCAAGTAGTTGGAACAGAGACAACCCCCTGTTATCACAGTAATGAAGTTTCACACAAAGGTTAAGTGACAAAACTTGAGCCAGATCCACTCACTGTAGAAAACTGAAAGATGTGTTTGAAAGCTCAGAAAAGCTAGATGTCGACCTTTAAGTGAAAATTATTTTGTTAAACCTATGTAATTGTTGTGGTTTATGGTGTGGATTATTCAGGGAAACCAGGATCATGTTTCTGGAATGTTACAAGAGTACTCCAGTGATTTAGTATTGCACGTATATAAAATTGATTTGACTTGACGAAGGCTAAGAGTCTACTGCCATGCTAGTGGTGTTCAGTACATGTATGAACAAATCTTTAGCAACAAATCTTTAAACCAGACTGACTCTACCAAATCACTATTGTCACTGAACAAATCAGTAGCTTTCAGCAGTGCAACTCTCTGGTGACTGAGAGCCTGTTGTCAGCTCAGCCGTGATACACAGTATGTTACGAACTGAAATTAACAGCTTGGACTAGCAACAACAGACGGAACATACTACTGAACCAAAGACAGTCACAATCAGCACTGAATGTCGTGGCCACATGAATGGTGTGGCATTCAATTACTATTGTATGTACTGAAGTGCCTTTGAAGACGGATGCGTTCACAAAAGACATAGTCAAAGACTACGAATCTTGAACTGAACGAAATCATTTGAATCAAAGTGATCAAGTGATTTGTGATCTCCGCCTCTAGCGGCTCTGTGAGGCTGTACTTAGGCACAGCAGTGCTTTGAGCTAAACATTAGCATGCGAAGATGCTCACACTGACAATGCTATCATGTTGATATTAAGCAGGTCCTAATGTTTACCATGCTCACCATCTTAGTTTAGCATGTTAGCATGCCAACATTTGCTAATTAGCACTAAATGCAAAGCACATACAGCAGAGGCTGATGGGAATTAGTTTTGCAGGTATTTGGTCATAAACCAAACTGAAATCTTGACCTGATGATCGTGCTAGATGAAATGTTACGAGATCACCAAAGTTATCACAATCCGTCCTGAGGGGAACATGAATATCTGAACCAAAACCATTGTTTTAATGAAAGATTTTTCAATAAAAATAAAAAAAGTCAACCTCATGGTGGCACTAGATAAAAAGTCATGGGATCACCAAAGTCAGTAGCTTTCTGTTAAATATTTGTAGTCTCCAAACCCAACCTGAGATTACATAAATGTCAAGGTCTTCACGGATTCACTCAGTCCATAGAATCCAAGACCTAACCGAAGACCTGAGCCGGCCAGGGTAATATTCAGTCAAATCAGGCCAAGCAGGGTCCTGTTGTATCACAGTGGGTCTTGGGTTTGTGTATATGTTTATAGGTCTAATAATGGAGTGAATCCAAGCAGACCCTCTGCTCAGCTCTGATCACTTGCAGGAAAATGACATGTATTGCTGCTCTGGAACCACAGTTGTTCATTAATTGGTGGTGCATCGATGTGCTGCCAGTGAAAGACACGTTTCTGTTACATTTTTCAAATTAAATTTTTTAATGTTTTGAGCCACAAAGTAAATTCCATTCACCCCCATTGCATTGGGGTAAAGGCAGAAACCTCAGAGGCCGTTCTTTAACCTCACACATAAAACCAAAACTATTTGCATGTCTAGATACCAGAAGGGTTGAGTGATGAAATGTATTTTTTTTTTTGTACTCTGGGAGAACTGACGCTTTAAGTATTTTAGGGTTACTAGCAAACGGGGTGCTTCAGTGTTCAGTCGCTGAGTTGTCTTGAACTGCACAGCGACTATGTTCAATTTTCCATCACAATAAATGTCACACAGCTGAATCTTTGTCAGAAAGGCCAAATAGTGTTCCAGGCAGCTGCAAGTGTATGGTTTGGAGCCCCGCACAGGAGGAATCTGTCTTGTAAACCGATATGGCTGCCCAGTCATGACCTCAGCCTCCAAGTATGAATTCTCAGTGTGATCTGTGGCTTTAAAAGACCGGCTTTCCAGGATAACAGACTAATTATCATGTGTCTCTGTGGAGAACAACAGAAGGCTCACTGCTGGATGGATGAAAGGGATGTGCTCTTGAGGTGTCTGCGTTACTGCCTATATGTCATTATGTCAGGCAACAGAAGCACTGCTTAGATTCTTAGATCAGCGTTGTGTTGAACAATTTGGTATTATATAACAAAACTATCAAAGCATGGTTTGGCTGTGTTTCTACCTCACAAGACAGTGAAAGTACCACTCATCTTTTATGTGGAACTTACTTGTGTTTCACTGTATGAACCCTGTGCATGAACTACAATAAACCCAAACTCCCAATGCGCCAAATAATGTTTTTCCCCTTTCAGCAGCAGATGATTTCTGGTCATGGCCTATACAGCAACAGATGTATTCAAGCTGTTATCCAGCAGGCCTTTAAGAGTGATGGCCTTGTGATCCTGAATGATGTATACAGAGACTCACGTCATGCAGATGGCAGGTGGTCTTGTACTGAAAAGCTCTCCTGCCATCCCCCTGGGGGTGGAAGGATGGATTGGGGGGGGGGGGGGGGCTGGTTCCCTCAGGGACTCAGCTGTGAATGGGTTAAAGTGATAACAGCTCCCACTCTGCTCTGCCTATTAGCTTTAAATACTTGTGGCTTGATGTGATATAATTGAAATGGGAGCCTTTGCATTTGCAGTTTACATGAGATTTACATGTTTTACAATCCTTAGAGATTTATATATATGATTATGACACTCAATTGAAGGGGTTGGCAAAGGATGACACAGTTCTTGATACAGTAAATGTTCTGGAAAATAAATTGAGAAAACATTTAAAGATAAAATAACCAGAATGTTTTTGCAAAGCAGGTGAACGACATACCTGAAAAGAAAAGTCAGGTACTTCATTTAATGAAGAAATCCTGCAACTGCGTAAAGCTGTCCTGCTCATAAGCCTTTTTCATAGAAGACATTGACATGTCACAGTAAAAATAATGGCTGAATTCCATTTAGCTGATTCAGCTTAAGGGTCCTGGTATTGTGCATGCTGACTCACTTGAATAGAACTGAGCCATTGTTAGTATTAGTAACACCTGTGCCTTTCGTACTATGACAGAAAGTCTGCTGTGACACAGGATAGCTTTGCATTGTAAACCATTCCTACAGAGATCTTTAATAGATACAGAATTTTTTTAATATTAGATGGAGTTTTGTAAGCACATAAGACTAATGTGACACATGTACTGAGTGGAGTATTTTGCAGTTGAATTCTCCTTTGACATACAATGACATTCTGCAAGTTTAACTTCTTGGATGACACTAGATCTGCAATAAACCAATATTTGCAGAAAGTCTAGTTCTATTGTACTAGAGCACTACTTCTCAGGCTGTGGGGCACAGAGCCATTAAATAAGCATGACTGGGGAGAAAAGTGTGAAACCAAGCAATGTTGAGACAGCAAAACATGTAAAGTGCAATACCCACCCACACTTAAGAGCAGGAGATTGTTTTGCCTTTGTCCAAAACCTGACATGTAGTTATGGGCTCTAGAGGTTCAGTTCCATGTAGGTGGAGGCATATTTTGTCCCCCTCCCCCAAAGTGTATGGCCCACTGCATTATGTACTGAAAATGTATTTCAGGCTAGATATATTGCTCAGCCTGTAGTCTAGTGGAAACCAAAGAGGGAAAAAAAAAAAAAAAAAAAAAAAAAAAATTAGAAGCTACACAGAGGACTGGAAGCTCAAAGGGAAGAAACTTTAAGATGTCTTGGAGCAGCCTCTAGTGGTGAAACAAATTCATGACAAGGCAAATTTCTGGTCAGAACCATTTAATGTTAAGAACAAGACATTTAAGAACATAAAACCACTTTAAAAGTATTGCTGTACATTTACACACTCCTACAGAAACAATCCCAATTAAACAAAAACCAAGGGCTACACTTGTCCACTAGAACCTTTCAAAGCATGCCACAGGTTTTAAATTTGCAGCCACTTGGCAGTTACATTAAAGCTATCAAAATAACTTGTAGAGACTTAATGCATAGACTATATAGAGATGATCATGACAGCTCCTCAAGTGAAGCCAAAACATCTTGACCGCCCCGGTGGCTGGCTGCAGTATAGGTCATAAACCCCACCCCCCTCCATGTTAACAAAATGGGACATGTGCCAAACTGAAAAGTCAAAGTACATGTCAAATTTCTTAAAGATGCTCTAAGGGGGGGGTCACCTCATGATTGACAGCTTCATCCTTTACAGTATGCTTAAAATGCGTGATCAAGTTACATTGTGTGCCAACATGAGTGCAGAATGTTATTGTGTTCAAGGATACTCCGTCAAGATTTAAGTCGGCCAGCGCAAGTAGTGCGTTAATGAGCCATGTTGTAAGCAGACATTGAAAACTGCGAATTAAGGTTGCATTAGAGTTGTCAGTGGTAGCCAACTGAATCTCGTGGAGTAAATACTTCCGATAAGGTGACATGGTTCACTTACTGAAGGGGAAAAAAAAAAATCCAATTTTTCAAGACTCAACTGCCATTTTGTGTGGGCTATGAGGTCTGGGTGGCCAACTCTCAGATTTGACAATAGAATTTAAATCAAGCTTGTAGCATGCTTTGGAAAAAGTATACACAGGATCTCAGTTGGTTAAACACCGAGATGGTCCTCAGTGTGCTGATCCTTCAGTCATGTTAAAAGTTTAAGTTACAACTGTACAAATTAGCACATGGTGCCAAAAACATTGCACCTCACTGTGCGAGTTGCTTCACAAGATCCTTCACCACTGAAGACTTGAGCTGTGAGATAGTGGCAATCCTCATCTGCTTTGAAGTGGAGTACTTGCCTTTAATGGCCTGCAAGGGGGGGAAAAAAAAAATTGATTAGTTAGAAGTATCAAAATTAAGCTACACCGATTTATTGGCCAAGTTAATTAAGGTGCCATTATTATGTGCCTTGTGGCTGACTGTCTACTGATCCCATTTAAATCAAGTTCAGGGAAACCACAGAAGATTATTGAAGTTTTTACACTCACCACCTGCTTGGACAGCCCATCGTTCACTTTCATAACATTCTTGGCGATGTGTGCCATCACAGGAATCAAACTCTCTGCTGTGTAGTCCATGTAGTGCTGCAGTGTCACATCCTGAGGAGAGATGTTTCAGAACAGTTGTCCTTGAAGTTCACAAAAGCCATGTCTTTTCCTACTTAGACATCACACAGGGCAGTCCTTATCAAGAGTTGATGAACTTCCATTTTATCAATAAACCCATCTTTGCAGCCAGAAGCAATTTTAGACCCAGAGGCCAACCAATCTGGGTCATATTAGTGTTGTGTATGCAATAAGTGAAAGTAAATTTAAAAAAATTATAAGAAACTCCACTGTAGTTAGTCCACCCAAGAGTACTGAAGACTTGGCATCTCTTGTCACAATTCTGCAACAAATCTGTTTGCGTTTATGTAAAGATGCATATGAGCTGATTGTTATCATACAAGATATTTCTATGCACCCTAAACAGTCCTTCAGTTGAGCTATAATGTTTGGAACAGGATCTCAGACAAGATCTTAATGAAGCCACAGGTTAGCAGGAGTCAACTCACCCATTCACCAACATCCAGGATCTTGAGTGCAAGAGCCAAAGCAGCACTTGCCACCATGGAAGGTGGGAAGTGAACCATCTCATAATCAACCATGGTGAGCTCCAGGAGGTATTTTGCCAGGGTGTGCTGCTCTGCAGTTACCTGAGGGGAGGATGAGCCAGGAATACATGTTAGTGGCTGGTTTTTTTAAAAAAAAACAAAAAAAAAAAAAAACCAAACTACTTAATCTAGTTTCTGCTGGATTAAGATGCTTCTACAAACCTCATAAATCTTTGAGGCCCTTCTGAGGAACTGCAGGGGAAGAGGGCGGCCCAGTTTGAACTCGAGCACCCGGAGGATCGTCATCTCCATGTCTCTGATCTGGGCGGTGGTGTAGGCCTTGTCGGTCACATAGGCAAAGTCTGAGATCTCTGGGGGGTACATCTCCTCGTATTTGGAAGCAAGGAACATGGCAGTCACGCCGACCAGCTGCAGCTGCTTCTTGGGGACTGGGTGGTCCTGTTGAGGTGTAGTCACATGCAGATTTTAGAAACTGGGGTGACATGTAGCATGTCAGTACAAGGCCAGGAGTCATCTAGAGCAGAGGCTGTACATCATGCTGATAACTAATGGATACAATCACTCACCTGAAGAAAGCGGTCAATGATTCCCACAGTCATGTACATAGTCTCCTGCAGCAGACGGAACTTTAGGTTCACTTGCACTAGCCAGTCAATGAGAATGGCACGCATGTTACCAGTCACCTCCTGACCCTGCAGATAGCTGGGTCTAACGTTCTGGTCAACCTGGGGAGACAGGAAATTGGGTTAAAAACTAAAGGAGTGGGGGAATACAAGACAAATATAATTTTACTTGCCTCAAGCTGTCTGAGGTACTTGTAGATGTCTTTCACATATTCACTGCAGAGCATGGGGTTGTCATAGTCATCTGCATCCACATCCCTAATAGCGGTGTGAAGCATGACGTCAGAAAATGCTTGACAGAGGTCAGCAGGCTCACAGCCAGAAGTCTCCATTGGAGTGGGGGATGCTGGTTCAGGCAGAACCTGGAAGAGTGGCAATCCCAATGAGAGTTTAAAAACAAACAGAAGAAGAACACCCCCCCCCCCAACAGTAACTTGTTTTTAAATGGCCAGATAGCCATTGGAATACAACTCACCTGCACCTCGGGCTCAGGTTTAACAGGAACAACATTTTTTGGTTTTGGTTGTTCAACTGCCTTTTCAACTTTGGTGGCGACTTTGGTCTTCTTAGTGGCCTCAGTCTTAATATTCTAAAACAAAAAATGATTAGTTATGTCTCAAGTCAAGAGCTGAAATGTTCAATATAAAATTGAACCTTTAACAGTGAACATTCTCTAGCACCACTTAAATAAAGATTTGTTGATTCTCTTTATCTATGATCGTTAGATGTCTTGTTTTTGAAATGTTAGGCAGACAAAATTTTAACGACATTACCTGGGCTCTGAACATGCAAGAGCATCCCCCCCCCCAGACAGTAGATGCACCTCTAATGTTACTAATCAAATGCAAGTGCGTGCAATGAGAGGCACTGGCACATTTTGCAGCAAGTTTAACTTGTGAGACATGAAAGTCTGGAAATATAAATACCAAGCCAGTATCAACCTATAAATAATTTTGACTGTGTATGTCGTAGCACTACGAATTGAGCCTCAGATAGTAAGCCGAATTATTTACTTATCTTCTATCGGAGATAGATTTTATAAGAGATTTCAGTCATTTTTTACCTTCTTTTGTGCTTCTTTGTTAACTGCGACGTTTCCGATTTCGCCAAGCACCGCGCGAGGCTTCAGTGTGGGCCCGGTCACCGAGCAGGCCTTTCCACCGAGGTCAGTCCTGGTAGAAGCCAAGCGGTTCTGCAGAAAAACAAGAGCATTTAGCGTTAAGTTATGTTGCATGATATTAATTTATTATGGGTTGCTGAGTCTTTAGAATTCCTATTATGGAACGGCTGCACGAGAGCCGAGCTCACAGCGACGCACGAGGGCATTTAACACTATATTATTTCACTGTAGTATTTGAAAAAAATAAAAATTCAATAAAGAATGTTCTTCTAAACGACTTCCCAGTATTGAGTAATAAAACAAGAAATGAAGCTTAAAGTACTTACTCTGGTAACTCGAAGAGCCATTTCGAAATGTGCGCTGCTTCAACAAAAAGACGGCGAATCGTAATGGAGAATGATGCGGTGCAGTTTTGTGATTCAGCGTCTTGGTTTAAATCCTCGCTCCCTACAAGCTGATTCGCTGTGTCCTGATTTCTCCGATCACCTGATTGGTCGAGCGCAGCTGTTTCAAATGCGTTCCCCGGACAACCAGTGGTCACATGATTTAGATTTTTTTTCGTTCGCTTCCTTTTCCTGTTACGTCCTATTTATTATGTATCACACTTTCAAAAGCTTACATACTGTTTAATGCGTTCTTTACATAAACGAACACATTAATGGACACGTTTACATGCTCAGAAAAACAAAACAAAGAATTGGGGTGGGTTAATGAAAAAAGAAAAGTTGACGCGTTTACACGTACAAGAAAGCAATACAAGCACATACACACACATGCCCAGTGCTTTCTTCTTTAGAATGATGGACTTCACTGTGTGGAGTACTGCTTTGCCTTATAGAAATTATATAGCCTTTCTATACACATAGTGTATTTCTTTCTTCCCTTCTCTCTATCAAGCAACTACAGAATGACATGTTTTTTTAGATAATGGATTTGACAATGTCTTTGGTCTTAAGTAATCTGCTATAACAGAATTGGTGCTAAGTCAAGAACAATGTATCAGGGAATTTGCAAATTAGTACAGGGAAGAGTGGTTTGCAGTCCTGCCAGCTTTAAGAACGTTTCATCTTGTGTGGTTGCATGGTATAATATAATAGGTCCCTTGGGCATAGATAGTGAAACAGCAACCCCTCATAACTACCAGGGCGGCCCAAATGTTCTCAAAACAGAGCTTTTCTGCTGTAAAACATATTTTCAAATGTTAATACAGCTGTATTTTCTGTTAGGGGATCAATATGTGCAACTCCTTACCCACAGAACTCAAAATGGATCATGTATTGGATCATTTTAAACTCAAGTTGAAACAGCTTTTAAAGGATCAGTCATGTAATCATAAATTATCTGGGATGGAAGGCTAAATGTTGTGGTGTGTGGCATTGTTGGTCCATGCTATTGTGTATACTTGTCACTATAAAAAATAATCAGGACATCCCTACTTTTTGTCTCTTCAAACAGAGGCTCTCTCCCTGTGCCCTGGCCTGATCAGTAATCCATGATGGTCCCATACCCTGAGGGCACTTCATTGAGCTGTTCATGGGAAATATGGCTAACAGGGTAAATAACAAGGTTAGGTAGCGTGACTTAGAAATCAAAGCTGAATAGTGAACGTACATACAGTACCAGTCAAATGTTTGGACACACTTTCCCATTCACTTGAATGGCACACTTTCCCATTCACTTGAATGGGAAAGTGTGTCCAAACATTTGACTGGTAGTGTATAGTAAATTCCTGGGGAAGGTGGAGCTTACGAGGAGCATTTGAAGGCAACCTATCTTCTCCAACGTGTTTTCTTACATCTGCAGACAGCACGTCTGCGTTGATCCTTCCTGATTACATGAACATTGATTTTTAACTAAGCAACAACGAGGTCGAATCTATGGTCTGTCTACTTGGCGGAAGACGCAGGTTTAATGTTCTGTAATAGCCTGAAATCTTTTGTGGCTATACTCCAACACCCCATGCCTTCCAATCAGAGGATCACAATTTCCGTGACGTCCACCGGAAAAAGACAGGACGCAAACGCAGCACGTAAAGCAAAACAGATGCCACCACAAATCAGCGACAGAGGACGTCAACGGAATTAGCCAAAGGACTCCCAGGTGGAGTGGGTGAGAAGACTAAAAAGAAAGGCACAAACAACGGTTTACCTAGACGGCCCTAGTTAGTTAGCTCCAATATAAACCTAGTTATTCCGTCAATCCAAAAAGTTTCTAGAAAACCAACGTTTCTCAGACACATAAGGTAAGTTAACTAGTTAAACCGTAGTCAGTTAGCATAAGTGGTTGTTTGGGAAGTTCCTGAAGTGAACAGTGAAACGCTAACATAACGTTAAACAATCTCAAAGACACGTTTTACCCGAAAGCGATTACCCTCGACGTTAACGTAAAATTGGCTTACTTAACGTTAGCTATCTAGGATTAAAGAAATGTTCCGTTTGGTTAACACGTGTCGCTGAAAACTTCTCCAACTTTGAGGTTGTAAATTAAATACAACTTTAGCATGTTATAACAGCTAGCTACTAAACTTAACAATAACTTTAATGTGTTTTTTCAACACCGACCTGTTCACTAACTAAATCGGTATTTAACTTGGCTAACCTTAATCTGGTAGCAGCACCACCAGCATCTTGCTTAAGTTAATTGTATCTTCTTGTTGTCTGTACCAAGGATTTGCTATTGTTTGATGTGTCTTCTTAAACGCTTTGTTTCACGCACTTATTTCCCATGGTAATACTCATAAAGGCACTTTGTTAATGTCACGATACTCAATTTGTCTGTGGTAGGCACAGAAACAAAGAACAGAGCAGACAAAGCAAAAGCAACAACAATGCTAACAGTTGTCTGTCTTAGCTAACCTCTAGCATGCTAACATTAGCCAGATCACGAGAATCTGCTCACACGGCTGTTGTGGCTAACTATCGTTAGCATTCGAGCAATTGGACAAACCACATAGTGCTGGGCTGTACTTTGTTTGTGTGTCTTTTGACTAGAAGCTTTTATAACGTAACTAAGAGGTGACAGTGTGTTCATGCTGCCCGGTGCCATGTAGCATAGTTTTAGAAAGAAAGGCGTTAGCAGCAGCCTTTAGCTTGCTAGCATGACTCAGTGGATTTGTAGAAGTGACACTGCGGTGGCCCAGTGTTTGTCAGGAAGAAACCGAGGACTGCAGCTGAGATAAATTATGTCGATTGCTTAAACCACCTCCGTTGAGAACATCTAACTAGAGATGGGTTTATTAAGCCTCGGGATATATTAGCCATGGTGCGTGTTTGAAGTTAACATGCGTCAAGTACCACTACATCCTGGGGTCAGTGAGTAATTTTGGCTCTTGTCTGGGTGATGAACGTGCTCGACTCTTTAAGCGATCTACAGGTGTTGTTTTGACATTTTGTACCCATGTCAGAATCTGTTCCCAAGAGCCCCCTGCCCATTTCAACATTGTCCAAACTGTATAGGATTTTGCAGCCTCTGTCTTCATAACATGTTTCCTCCCCTGGGTTAGAAAGCTGATGGTATATTTGATGGGGATACCTACTCTAATGAGGATACAAATGTTGGCATGACACCAGCTCTGTTTGCAGGACTCTTGAGGTTGTCTATAAATAGCATGTGTTCCCAGCCTTACTGTGTTGAGGTAACTCATGAGTGTGTGTGCCTTTGAGATCACAGTGTCACATTGCACTCCTGTGACAGAGGAAAGCCACCATACACAGGTCCATGTGAGCCTGGAGCTGCATGGAGCACTGCAGTCTGCAGGCACACACACGTGAAGGCAGGGATAATTGCAGTGGTGACAGTTTAGGGGAGTGAAGGAAGCCTCTGATGCAACTCCGGAACCTGAACTTGGTGATGATTGTGAATACTTCCATTTTTGGTTCCCCCATGTTTAACCAATGATTATAAACAGCATCCCCCTCTAGTGATATCCTCACAATGTCCTTTAATGTCATTATGAGGCTGATGCAAGTTTGTGTTTACTTGAGTAACTCTGGCTAGAGAAGAGGGGGCTCATAGACTCTGTGTTCTAACTTGAAGTAAGCAGTACTTCTGTCAATATTAGCTAAACATTCTGTTTTTTAGGCCAACAAGTTATTCCCTACATGCCTATTTGTGACAAAAGTATGAAGGAGCTTTTATAGTCAAGATTTCAACTCATCATACTAGTAACATTACAGCTGGGATTCAGATGTTTAACGTTGTCTACACCAGCAGCAGAACAAGGTTTTTGCCCAAATGAAATAGTATAACATTTGTGTGAAAACAATCTCTGTTTTTCCTTCGACCACTGAAGTAATCACTGATTGGAGAAAGTGGCTTCTGTCAGTGGTGATCAGTGAGTGTCTGTTCTTTTACAGTGTTGTTTGATGACCTTGTGCAAATTACAATGTAATGTTGTGTTAATTGCATTAAGTGGCTCAGCAGCAATAGCTGATAGGTTTAGTGACAGCTCATTATCACTATCAGTAATTGCTACCTGGTGGTGCATAGTGTGGTATGGAAAACAGAAACTGGATTTAGTGAATGTTTGGCATTTTTGCTTGATAAATGACTATTTATATTTATTGGTTATAAAAGTGGTTGCCAAAGTGCTAATTGACTAGTTGCTTCAGCACTAATGATATCTCTCTGTAGGCCAGTGTCTCTGTGTAACAGATTATTCTTCACACTGAGCCAGCTGAATAGTTTTTGCCATTTGCCTGTTCAGTGGCCTTCTGGGGATGATTTGTCTTGGCCAGCACTAATTAATTCTGTCATTTTCCAGGTCAGATTTTCCCCCCCTTGTTTTTTGGTTGTCACTCATCACTCCAGCACGTGTCTTTTGTTTGTGTCTCCAGGTCAGCTCACCAGGTGGCAGACATAGCTATGGCCCAGGAGACCAATCAGAGCCCAGTTCCTATGCTCTGCCCTACTGGCTGTGGTTTCTATGGCAACCCTAGAACTAATGGCATGTGCTCTGTGTGCCACAAGGAGCACCTGTCAAGACAGAACAATGGAGGAGTCAGTACTTTGAGTACTGTGGGTAAGACCTGCTGTGTCTGTCACAGGTTTTTTTTTGGTTTCCATGTGCACAGGACAAAACTCCCAACCTCTGTCTGCAGCTGCACTGCCTTTGTGTAACAAGGTGAAATTGTCTCCCCCAGGCAGCAGCAGTGGCCCCACAGCAGAGGCTTCTGCCATCCAGAGGTTAGAGGCCACCTTGAATAATGCCGCAGCTGCTGCGGTCGCTGCTGCAGAGGTGGCAGCTGAGGCCGCCGCCTCTGCTGAGGCTGCTGCCACCGAGGCTCTCAGGTGAGGGGGGGGGGGCTTGTGAGGTCACAGTTTTGAAGTAGGAAGTTGAGTTGACACATTTATGTACTTAACCTGAAAGTACTAAGTGGTTTGAGTTGTGAGTACATTGTTGCTAGTCCATAGCAACTTCAACTGGAACCATCATTTTAAAAAACATCAATAAATGTCATAATTTGCAAACTCATTGCTATCAATAAAATTCCACTTACAGAGTCATGAATACCACATCTGTGGGTCATTCATGTGGACTCTTCTTGTAAACACAACTCCACTTAAAGGCACCATTAAAACCCCTGTTAAACCTACATAGACAAAGAAACGCCTGGACATGCTTTAGTTATATATTTTTGCCAATTCTGAGCTTATTCTTTTAGTTAGTATCAAGTGTTATACATCATATGATTCAGGGGAACCTACCCTTTCTTTCTGGTGTAGTGTAAAGTCACTATCATGCATTACCTTTGTGTGAGCATACCATGTTTGACTTAAAAAAAAATGTCCAGTTAAAAAGACTGGGGGATTTTTGTTTTTTCAATGTGTAAAGTTGTATTTAGGTGTTTTGGAACTCCACGTGATGTTTGGTGCAAATACACCTTTTCCTCAGTGAGTTACAGCCATTTATTGGATATTGTCCTGGGTGTGTTTCAGTAGACACTGACAATATATATATTTTGGTCAATATCACCTCTGAGAGTAAAAATCAAAGTGTTATATATCATTGGAAAATAGACAACCTAATCTGTAGATATATTTCCATCACAGTGGCAAATGTGCAAATTTCCACTCAAGTGAGCCAGCAAGCTTCTGTTCCATAAATTGGCCCAGAGTGTTGGATTGATGGACAGCTGAGAATTGGTTCAGACACAATTTAAAGCTTGTTTCTATCATAAGCAATTCCAAAGTTATTTAATGTTTTGTAGAACATTTCTAGCGTAGCATTGATGCTACACTCGGTTCTGAAATGATACATCCTTATTAGTATCTCGTGAGTGTCCCTTCAGCAGATTAAGACAGTTGGAGATATGAAATACATGTAAATCAGTTACACTGAAATATTAAGCTTTATATTAATTTTGTCCTCTTTATCCTTCGCAGTGGAGTTTCAACGACCGTTTCTGTAACACAACAGATGACTGAGATGAGTCTCTCCTGTGAGGAGAAAGGCGCATCAAGGAGCAAAGTAGAGCTCACAGAGCCAGGTGGGTACCTGTTATTTTTCATAGAGTATATTTACTGAGTTATACCAACACAGTTCCAAGCATACCAGTTTACCGAGTACAGTGTAATGCAGGCCAATACAACAGTCCTGCTAGGAATAAGATTATGAAGCTCACCGAGTAATGTTCGGCTTTTGTTTTCACTGTCAGAGACATCGTCATGACAGTTGGGCAATATGATTGTATATAGCATGAGATGATCAAAATTTGGTTTCTAATGAGGTATCTTTTACTTTAATAACTCTGATTGTATGTGACCATTGAGTACAAAGTCGTAAATCAGTGAGCAGGACTACTTTATGGCAAATCTCGCCTCCAATTACATACACAAGGGGGTTTTTAGACCGAGAAATGCTTAAAAAAAATATTACGGTGTGTACTGTGTAGGTTAGTAAGAGAGATACGTTACTGAGTCAAGTATTTTTCCTGTGCGTCTCCAGTGTTGAGTCAGCCCACATTCTCAGCCTCCCATCCCTCCACTGCTGGCAGTGAGGACTACAGAGCCCCAGAGCCCCCAAAACCCAAGAAGAATCGATGCTTTATGTGCCGCAAAAAGGTTGGCCTTACAGGTAAGAAATGTCACACATGACCGATTTAATGGAATTTGAAAATGACACCACCAGTCACAGGTCGGTTCTGGTTCTTCTGGGTCGGTTTTTCTAAGTTCAGGCTGAAAACTGCAATTTATTTTAGTTTAAATATCGTAGTTCTGTGGCTGGACAGTGGGATTGCTCTGGGTAGCAGCTATGATTCTGGCTGAGAATACCAATACAATGTGGTCAAACCAGAGCCATCGCACAGCAAGCTATACTGTTCTGCCATTTTGTCACGCAGTCCACAGCAGAAGACAAGTAGCAGTTACTTTTTTGAAATGGCTGATTAAAAAAAAACATGTTAGTATCCACCACGATCTTCTGCAGCGAATGTAAAAATGAAGTATTTTGCGCGAGGCAGCAAAGAGCCAAAAAGGAGAAAGATGAGTGTAAATATTGGTTCAGAAGCTACTGATTTCAGATTTAAAGTTTTTCTAGAAGTGGAAGTTCCTATTTTGTGAGGCCTTAAAAACATTTTACAGCATAATAAGACCCTGCAAAAGGCATCACTTGAGTCTAACCATCCACGTGTTGTTACTCCAAAATACTGATATATCCCTCTACTAGTCAGTAATTTTAAAAGGAACATCTTAAGGCCAAAAATTCGCACCGAGATTAAACCGTTTTAGAATGTCGCAGGGAAAAGTTACAGCGGTGTGAACTGACCCGTCTCAGCTCGACTCAAGCCAGCTGATGGCGTCACCTGCGACTCAGCTTGTCAAATCACCAGTGGTTGGTTTTAGAACGTAAGGCACGTGACCTTTGCTGCGAGCTGATTGGCTCAGCTGGTCATCTTGACCCTCTCGTTTTTTATGTTTTCGCAGTTTCATCAATACTAGAAATGCAACTGTAGCAAGTAACTCACTATCACTATCCTCATTCATGTTTTAGGACGCTACAAATTATATTCAGCTACAAAAAATGCCTGAAAAAGCCAGCAGATGTTGAGACTGCAGGCAAATCCGATTTGTTTCAATACAGTGTCTTGTCTAGTCACATTGCCAATGTAAACTGGCAGGTTTCCAAACGTTGCAGACTGATGCATTGAAAGTAGTTGAACGTTTCGTTTCGTCTCGTCTCGTTGCGAATCTTTGGTCTGAACTAGCCTTTACAGCGAGCAGTGATCCATTACAGCGTGTTACATTCTAGCACATCCTCCAAAATAAAAACTGTGTCCCTTTCCTAAAAATGTGTAACACACCTGTTCTAACCAGCAGTTCACTGATAACATTATGTGTGCCAGGATGTGTGTACGGTCGGTTGTGAGTGCTTGTTATTGATTTGACTCGGCCTGTCCTCTGCTGTGGCATTTCAGGTTTTGACTGCCGCTGTGGGAATCTATTCTGTGGGCTCCACCGTTACTCTGACAAGCACAACTGTCCGTACGACTACAAAGCTGAAGCCGCTGACAAGATTCGCAAAGAGAACCCCGTGGTTGTTGCCGACAAGATCCAGAGAATATGAAGAGGACTCTGTTTGACTTTGAATGCTGGGAGCGATTTGGCTTTAAAAAATGGACTTGAGCCCAACTTTCTTCCTGAAGAACCTGGTTTTTGTTTTCCCCCCTTTGTTTGTTACACATTCAGGACTTTTTCCCCCCAGTGCATGAAAGTTCACATATATTTTCACCGTTCCTTCTTGTTTGTGTGTGAGTTTAACACTTTTGGAGGGTTGTATTGAACAAACAGTGTGTATGTGAGGGAGATTGCTGAAGAAAAAGGCATTGCCCCTTTAAAAAGAAAAAATGCTGTTGATGGCTGCCCAGCCTGTCTTGCGATCCTCCTGAGGTTGCTTGAACTCTGCCTGGAAAGAGCTCGGACACACGGGCCTGTGTGGACCCTCGGACTGTTACTGCTGTTGGCTGATGGCGCCCTCTCAGCTGTGCTTGCTCTCTGCTGGCTTGAGTAGCAAAATGGATATTGCCATTTTTTTTCTTTTTTTGGTCAGAGTTTAACCCTCCTTCCTTGTCAGACTTTGCATCCTGGTAAGTTTTTATCAACCTGAAATGCTTCTCTGTGCCGCTGGAATCTCTCCCCCTCCTCTCTGACACACAGCTCAGACGTATTGCTAAAGAGACTTTGAAAAAGAGACTTTGTTGCTTGCCCTTTCTTTCTGGCTCATATCCCCTCCCTCGTGCTGTGTGTGCGGCACCAGAAACACAACGTAGTTTAACAGTTTCCTTCTGTTTCTCTTCTGTTGATCTTGGGCTGAATGCTGTGACCTCGCTCTGTGCTCAGGATCTGGATGGCGGGCACGTCGACTTCCTGCTCTTCAGCTCTTTAAAACCATCCACTGAAGTCACATGACTATACATGTCACGTGACTGTTTGTTTCCTTTTTTTTGTTTTCCAGAAAAGTGGTGTGTATGCTGTGTGTTGTTGTATGACAAGTAGCCTAAACTTGTATTAATTTTTTGCCTTTGGAAGGGTTTAGCTCCACTAATGTTTTCATGTTTTACTTCACTATTGAATGTTTTCTTCTATTTTTATTGTGAGATGACAAATTCACAACGGTGGGACTGTTGGACTGTTGCATACGGTGTGTATCAAACACAAGTGTGTGTGTGTGTGTGTGTGTGTGTGTGTGTGTGGGAGTAGATGTGGATAGCTGGTGTGTGAGTACTGTGTGCCGCGGTGACTTAGTGAGAACCTGTGGTTGTAGGTTATAAATAATTTCCACTTTTTTGTTTCATTTTCTGTCTGGCTGCTTAATCAGTTTTTGTTTTTTACCCTTTAGTTATGCAAGTTTGTACAAACATCTTTATTTATATACTGCAGTGTGCGTAATCCTCCAATAATACAGAATAAATTGTATGATGTAAATAAATTATGTTCACAAATATAAAATCTGGATCTACTTTATATTCAGTTATTTAAGGGCCTTTCTTAAACCACCCCCCTACACCCTCTCCCTACCCACTTCCACTTCGTTTGTGATTTCACATGGAGGGTCCGCCACATGCCATCCCAAACCATGTAGCGGGAAGTGGAAGTGGGTTATAAAACCCTCCAACAGCGAGTCTACATCGGTGCTGACTTACTGACCATGTGCAACGCAATGTTGTGTTCGTCATGGAAGATGCTCCGTACAAATATAAGTTCCGTGCGACTACCTGTACAAAAGTAAACTGCTCAAAATAAGAGACAGTTAATATCGTCATACAGACGTTAACAACTTACTTTGTATTTCAAATGTACCTTCTCTAGTCTAGAAAAACTGTAGACGTGTTCATTTGATTGTAAAATGTATATTTACAGGGACTGTTGCAAAAACCAAGCAGCTTATAAACATCAGAGTCAATAGATCATGGCAACAGTTGCCGCTTCTGAAAGATGATGGTATGAAACCATGGTTATGAAATGTTACGACAGTTCCTGTTTCCGCTGTAGAGAGGGGAAGTTCATCCCAAAGCTTGCTGCTGTATTTATACGCGATCATTTTT